>VDFB02122533.1:0-20447 GCA_007258455.2 Sequoia sempervirens | reverse complement strand
CTATCATTTGGAGATGAACAATTATATATACCCATGGCTTGCATTGAGATCTCATCTCCCACATCACATGTTGCCAAATCTAAATCCAGAGTTTATATCTCCATGACTTCCATTGATTCTATGCACTAGGAATTTTACATTGTTTTTTCCAAATCTGCCACAACAAGACACATTACTATCAAATATATCATCCTTGTTTGTAGAATCTCGCATTGCATGTTTGGATGACACTATTGATGACATTGGTCTTCTCTTTTATGACAATCACATCAACACTATTCTCACTACATCTTTGGATATTGCTCTTTCTTGTCCTACATTAGCTTCTATAGTGATATATTTTGTAGATATTTATGAGTTGATATATCTAACTTAGTCATCATCAATTTTTGACATTATCTACAACAATATCATATTCTCATTGGTCTGGTTGTCACCATACATCTATGGTACTTGATTCATCCTACTAGTATTTGTCATAGTTCAACATTGGCTTGGAGATCGTTGAGCATCATTTAAAGACATCATAATAGGAATCATCTAGCTCTTTGAATAATGCAAAAATTTAAGGACATCCATCTTAATTCCAACATATTCCTATAAGGAATGGGAAATCATGTTGCAAATCTTTGTGATGTTCTTCCTTCCCAATGGGAGAAACGTTGCTGAACGATCATGGATCATCTTCAACATCTAGTGCCAAGCATCTACTAGCACTGCATGTGTCATTTTGAGGAGATCCTACATGGTTTCTATTTTCATCTTAGTTTTGCAAGGGAGCATTTATTCACACAGAGTTATTTCCTTATCATCTTTTGGAGGAATCACATAGACCTTCTCCCTTTTCTCCCCTATGGGGAGGTTTTTTTAACATCATGTTAGAATTAGTTCTTGGGGGATCATCATGAGTCCTCCTTCTATCTTCTATATTCTTCACTTGTATATTCACTTTGTATCATTTCTCTTTTGGAGAGGGTTTTATTTCTACAATTTGGTTTCAACCTTAGTTTTATTACAAGGGAGTACTGGTCCATGTGGAGTTATTTCCTAATCATTCCTCGGAGGAACTATAGACCTTCTCCTTTCTCCTTGGGAGGTTCTTTAACATCATCTAGAATTGGCCTGGGGACTCACCATTCCCTTCATCTTCTATATTCTTCACTTGTGCTATTCACCTGTATCATTTCTCGGTGAGGCTTTTTATTTCTATACCTTGTTTTCTCCTTCACCCATTTAGTATGAAAATTACCATGGAAAATCAACATGGCCTAGTAGTTGGGACTCACCATCTTTGCATACATTATTCTCTAAGTTGCACTTAAGGGGGGTGTTAGTGTAAATATAGACATGTTATTTATCTAGCTATCTTTTATCCTACATAAGAGAGATTTATTCACACTAGTTAAGTCTTCACTTAGGAATTTTTTTCTTTTTGTCTCACTTCATGTGGTTGAGACACATGTACTCACCTCTTGAGACACTCTCTAGTTCGTGTAATACCCTGATGCATGCTAAAAAATTGTCATTTGAACCTGAATCAATGTATTGCACCTTTGGTGAGGGTAGTTAATGTCTCAATCCTCTGAAATTCCTCCCTCTACATTTCAGTTATATGGCGTAAAGATTGTCATTGTACATTCACACACTCATAATATATGATATGCATCTTATTATTCTTTTTTTTCACTAGTGGAAGGTTATTTTGTTGCATTTAGATCTTGAATACTCCAAAATATATGAAGTTTTTTTTATCTGTGAAAATGGGTTGGTTATTTAAGAAACATTCAACTATGCTAATGGAGTGGAGTTTCTTTGATATTGACATGACTTTCTAATAGTGGAGGTAGAGAAAGTGTGAGGGGATTGCATGTAAGGACATCATGCATATGTGCCTTATCTTATTGTTGGTTTTAATTTAAATTCTAATTGTAGAATTATTGATGATATTTTATAATTCTTTTGAGATGTTTGACTATGTATTTTGAATGCATATGTTGTGGTTTTATGTGTTTGAACTCTAGCAATGTTTTAGCTTGGGGTATGTGCAGGATCATGATGGGCCAAAACGTGG
Organism: Sequoia sempervirens; assembly: GCA_007258455.2. NCBI lineage: Eukaryota > Viridiplantae > Streptophyta > Pinopsida > Cupressales > Cupressaceae > Sequoia > Sequoia sempervirens. The sequence goes on along the minus strand of VDFB02122533.1, from coordinate 18,376 downwards.
CAATATGATGGGTATTTGTAGGGTATGTGGCTGATGACTTTTTTTTTACCCAAAATTAATGAAACAAAAAGAGTTTTTAAAGGGGATTCTCAGGTTTCTACCAATATAAATTATGCTTTCACTGAACACCATTGAAATAATTATTATTCATTTTCTCTATTGAATTATGATCAAAACCCAACGAGTCATTCGAAACATCCAGTTCGAAACCATGACTTTCATTCCCATACACCATTCTCAAGCGTTTCAGATAATTATAGGATTAAAAAAATGAATTTCTATGAAGTTTCTAACTGGTTATATACACCCATAAGTTTTTATATTTTTAAAAAAGTTGGTAATAAAAACCACACTAATTATTTACTCTAAAAAAATTACAAAAAAAAATATGCATCACATCTGTGGACATGAGTCCCTTAATTTTATATATAAAAATATTATAAAAAATATTACCATTTTATTGTGAGAAAAGTGCCCTTTACAAACACCTACTTCTTATTTTTTCCTGAAATTCTGCTATACCACCTGTTTTGTACCTCTTAAATTTTCAATTAAATAGGATTTTTAAAAATAAATAAATAAACCTAGGTAGTTTAGGAAACTACATTCACTTTTCTACAAATTCGTATTTTCCTTTCATAGTTTTAAATAATATGATAACTTATTCAAATTTTAATGTCAAGCTGCCTAACCTAATTTTTCTCAAATTTTTGTTACTTATGCCTGCCTTTCCATGATGATCCCTGCAACCTCTCACCACATCCCATTTATTTATGATTATGATTATATTATCTAGATTATAGTAGTTGTAGATGATTTTTAGTTGTATATATTCATTTGACATTATCTTGAAGATTACATTGCATTGATTATTTATGTGGTGCTTCAACTATCCATGTATTATGTAAAGGATCTTATTTTTTTAATTATGTATGTAGGCATAGTTCCCTAATGGTGATTAATCTAGATATGATTGCATTAGGTAAGTATGTTATATATGATCTCCCAATCTCAATTGACTCAATTTTCAAGATGTCATGTGTTACCCTATGATTCTTAATCTAAATTGGTATTGCATTTGGGTTCTTGAGTCCTATGATAACCCTTGGAAATTGTATGAGTGTTTTACATAGAATCCTTAGATTTTATTATGTTTTATTTTAATTGTTAGAAAATTTCCCTAACCATTTATTTTGAATTAATTATTTTTGTATTAATATTTATTAATAAAGCATTAAATGCTTATTCTTTGTAAGTCAGATCCCTCTTGCTAAATTGTTTTATCCCAACTTATTTGGAAGTAGTTGTTCCTTTGGGTAGTATTAGTATAAATATTTAGGGTTTTATACTAGAATGGATCATCCATGAATTATGTTGTATTGAGTACTACTCAATTACCCCTTGAAGAAGCTTGTGATATATTGTAATGTGGTTTCATTAAATTATTACAATATCAAATATTTTTCCATTTAAGCATTTAATTTTTGTATTTCATATTTCTAGCTAATCTATTGGAGGGAGGAACATCACATTTGATATTATATCTATTTCTAGAGCCATGTTTTGTTGTAACATTTTCTTTATGTATTATACAGCTAACCCTAATATTCTCTTAGCTCACTCTCTCGAGATCTTATTGATTAGAATGTGGCTCTAAAAGTAATAAAATTATATTTTACCCTTTAATAAGTTTCCCTCTTTTCTTAATAGTTATTTTTTATTTCTATATTAGAAAACCTATACAAGGAGTTTTAAAATGTCACATAAGAACTACCATTATGGGCTAACTTGGATTTTCCATATAGGTTTCTAGTGAAATCCATCAACCATCTATAACTAATGATACAATAGTAAGTAGTTAGCCCCAAGAAGTTACAAGTTGCATTGTGTTTGATTCATTTAGATCAATATATTTGTGGGATCAAATACTCATTTTAGAGATAAAAATGGAATAAAATAAAAGATCACAAAGTAAATGTGGAAATAAAATTAGATATCATAAGGCACCAAAAAAGAAAAAAGAAAAAGAAAAGAAATTAGATATATACTAAAAATGAAAGAAAACTAAAATTTCCTATCCTATGTACCCTTTACTAAGAGTTTAATGGTTTAGGAATCTTAGTGGGGTAGCTTTTGTGTCTTCTCCTTTAACATTGTCAAGTAATAATTCTCTAATGGTTACAATTTTGAAAATTTTGAGCTTGTCTCTACATTCTAAGTGGTGAATATTAGACCATTTGGTTTCATGGTTTCCCTTTCTCTTGTTCTTGTTCTTACTTTTGTTCTTTCTCTTTCTCTCTCGCCCTCTTTTTCTTGCTCTACTTCTTGTACCTTTTTCTTTTTCTTCTTTTTTTATGGTTATTTTTTGTTGTAAAGAAGGTCTAGAAAGATAATATTACAATAAATCACCCAAATAGAGTCAAAATACTCTAATTATTTTTGTAACTTACCAAGGCCTAGATTGCACTCCAAGAGAAAAATTTCCCCTAAATTAGGTGATTTGTAGCCTTGAGAGTGATTTTTTTATAAACACTAATTTTCCAACAAATCACTTATTTCTGCTTCAAACTATCTCAAATTTTATTTGTAGTATCCTCTATTATCTCTCCAAAAACCCATTAAAAATAAAGAGCCAATAATACAGTATTTAGGAGATATGGACCTTCCAAAATAAGTTTGGTAGAAACCCTAATTCTACAATAATTCACTCAATTCTTCTCCAATTCCTGTGAAATTTGTATTGTAGCTTCTCTAATATTTCCTTCAAAAAACCTTTAAAAATTAGACAAATTCATCAAAATCTGGGAGATATGGGCTTCAAAAAATGACCTCCAAAATTGAATAAAATGCCTTCTCATAATCATGCCAAGATCATGCTCTGATACCACTTGTAATGAAATAACTTGCACAATAGAATTATTTGATAGAATTTAACCTTTTGCAAATACTTGATAATAACTGAGAATAACAAGCCACTTCGAGGGGGAAAACCTCCAAATACCTCCAATGAGAACACAATTCACAATATGATGATGAAATAAGACCCACAACCTCCTATATATACCTATTTATGCATAGGATATCACCTAGGCTAACTTAGATAACCCTATATAAGTCCTAGGCTGACCTAATCAATTAAATAGCAATACGACTTAATTAGGAGTTAAGATAGCCACAAGCCGATTATTCATAACCCAATGTACTTTTATATTAAGGGTATAGTTCAGTAATAGCCATCTATAGATTTTCTCTTGTATAACTAGGCAATTAGTTAAGTATTTTAATGGTTCACGGTCTATAAATATATACCATGGCTAGGGTCTCTCTCTATGGTGGTATAGTGTATTTATATTATTAATAATTATGGTTAGAAAATATAATTGGGTAGTCCTTATTTCCTCTTGGTTATGCTAAAATAGCTCCAATTGTAATCCATGAAGTATGAACATGTAAATGAAAAGGGATATTATAATCTAGAAACATTGGGATCGGTATTTTTTATATTTTCCTTTTTAGTATATTGAAAATGTAGATCTTGACAGTGTTCTACCCAACATAAGTTGTATTTTTCCTTTTTAGGAGTTTTTCTATGGGTCCTACAACTACCACATATCCTTTGATAAAATTTCTATGATAACAAGTATAACCCCCAAAAAAATCACTTCTACAACTATATTTGGTACTAGAAGATTTGGGATTATTTTTACCTTAAGAAAATCCACCATTAAGCCTTCTTTGTATGTAACATGTCCTAGTACAGTATACCAAAATCTACTACAAATATGATTTATTTTGAATTCTAATGAAATTTGTTGGATCTTGCACCTTTCTAACACTAGCTAAAGTGCTTGGACATGATCTTTGGTCAACCCCTAAATTTTCTAATCACCTAATTTCATAGTTTCAAAAATTCATGGATAAAGTCTTTAAATATATTGATCATGATTCTAATAAATATTTCTAGTGCATTATTTAGTCCAAAATACATCACAATATACATGAATGACCCTTATTCTATATAAAATATAGTTTTGGTCTCCTAAATTTTTACCTAGTGATATTTGAAGAAGCCTTCTATGAAATAATATACTTCTCTACCTGGCATTAGATCAAGCACCACTTCTATAAATAATGTGGGGAATGGATCATGCATATATGCCTCATTTAATTCTCTAAAATCAACTCAAACTCTTATTTTTCCTATTTTCTTGTGTTATACTACCATAACACTTCAAATCCTAGAAATCAAGAAATATAATGATGTTAGTGATGACTCAATGATACTAGGGGAAACTTCATCCAATGCAACCATAAAAAATAGGGGCCACATGTGTAGTGCTTATGATGAGATTTTTGCTAGTGTACTCAGGCTTCCATCCAAACCATAAACCGTCATTCCCAAATCCTTAAATCTATCAATTGAGACCAAAAAAAATTCTTAGAAAGAAAAAGATCAATTTATCAAATATAAAAGTTTAATGAATCCAAAAATAAAATAAACAAAGCAATATAGATTTCAAAGAAAAGTGAAGTGGTAACTCCAATCAAAGGAATTTTTCAAAAGAAAGTGATCAATAAAAAGCCATACACCACATACAATAGATGTCCACCTCCTTTAAAATGACCTCATTAATCCCACCATATAAGGCATACAAATGCATTAGTCTTAAGCAAAATCCCAATCCAAAATCTAAACTCCATCATGTCTTCTTTCTCAAGTTTGGTAAATAGAAAATCTTGCATCCAAAATGCCAAATAATCTATCAACATTTAGCATCCCCATCAAAATCTAACATATCATCTAAAATATAAAAATCCTACCTCACAAATTCGTTGTATCTTGGTAGCAATAATTTATCATAAGGACTCTCATGACACTCATCACAATGTGCACATTATATAATACCAAACCCAATATTAGTAAGGATCATAATAACACCCATGGGTTGTATTCAAGCACCATGATGTTGAAAAAGTAGCTCCTCCATGCAAGTCACAATTGGCATATCATTATAGAAGTATCTACATTAGCACCATCAAGTGGACTAGAATGATTAATGATCATTTGAACATCAAAGTCATTCAAAAAATACCAAAAAGATTAAAAATAGTAAAGAGAAAAAATTTCCCTCTAGTGAAAACCATTTCTATGGAACCTCAAGGTAGTCACCATGATGAAAACTTGTTCACAAGTTTCATGTCTAACAACCAAAAAAATAAAAAAGTAAAGAGAAATAATTTGTCCAATAGTGAAAACCATTATTATGACACTTTGGGTAAGTACCATGATGAAAAATTGGAAAAAAATGTTATGCATAAAATAAATTATTTGTGTACCATTAAATTGGGGTCAAGTTATTGTATACATCACACCTTTTGTTAGAACATTATCATCCATCCAATCCACATTGTTTCCATCCATCTTCCCTACCCACCTTAATCTTGACAAAGATTGGAGGCTCAAACTTAAAATTTTCTTTGGAAAATTTTTAACATGTCCATCCTTTGTCCACACACCATCTAACATTACAACATTCCCTATATTGCACTATCCAAATTTGTATCTTAAAAGAAAATATGATATTCCTATGCAACATGTTCCTTTTAGATCGTATCCTAAATCATTTATTTTATAATTCTCCTATCTCATATCATATATCCAATAATCATCATGTCTCTTATCCCCCATCTAATCATCCTCCCATACTTTATCAGAGGAATAGGGATGTGGCCGGTTTTGTAATTTGTCCTCCCACTCCATCGTGACATTTTGTTTATTATGGGTATGATAAAGAAAATAGTTCAATTGATATAATATAATAGATAATATATTGTGTCAATGGTCATATTTTAATTTTTTGAGAAACACTTTCATATGAATAAAATAGATAGTGGTGTACAATAAAGAGATGGTTCTTGGTGTATGAATGTTGATATATATGTGAATTGAAATGGTTGAGAGTGTTGGAATCAATGGAGAGAAAATAGAATTAATATTTTTTAATGTTCATAGTTCTTAATCTAGATATGCATTAAGAGCAGTTTCCAATTAGAATGTAATGATATAATTATGAATTTTTGTATGGACCTAGTGAACATTGTGGTTAAGAATAATTTGAGATTTTTAATACTCTTTTTTCTAGTTCTTAAGTGTCTAACCTAGATATAATAGAAAAAATAAATTATAAGAAAAAAAGAATTATAATTTATTTTATTTAGTAATCATTTGATAATTTTAGTGGACTATTCTTAAATATTAAATAATTCAATAGTTAAAATTATTTTTATCAATAAAATTAAAACAAATACTTAAAAACTGTTTAATAGTTAAATTATATAAAATTTATATAGATCATTTATAAAATTATATTAACTTAGGAATCATCTAATATTTAAATAAAACATTTTTTTTGCATTGCATCCTGATGATGGATCATAGAGTATGATCTCAAACGTTGATGTAAAAATTTCTCACACAATTTTAATCCAAAAATATTAACACACTATTATTGTGGAAACTTCATGATTTTAGTTTAAAAGGTATTCTACAATGACAAGAAGGGGTGGAGTGTAATGACGTGAATATGTTAACACAAACTTTTGTCTTTTATTTTAAATTTAACATCCATTTACACATCAAATTATTAAATCTAACAGTAAATATAATATTTTTAAAATAAATGACACTTAATTTCTAAATATTGTTATCCATGAAATGAAATATTAAAAAATCAATGTTTTTAGGAGAATAAACTGCCTCTTGGGTGATTAGAAGAGTCGTGGAATAATAGAAAATAAAAATAGGTATCTTCTCCATAAGGCCAACTGAATCGAAGGAAGAGTGTGCGAAGCTTCTTCTCAAAGACTAGCGAGCGATAAGGTAGACTTGTCTAACCACCACTTTTGACAAGAATGCAACCAAATCTTGAAATTTCTTCCCCAATCAATTATAAAACGGTTGGTGAAAAGGGAGCCTGCCGTGATGTTTTACAAATACCTATCTTTAAAAACCTTCTGCAAAATTCTTCAGCGGAAATAAATGCTTTAGCCGGCAAGAGAGGATATTAGGGTTGACCATTTAATTATCCATCTCATCACTTACCCTCTCGACAAAACCACAAAGTCCTACGTCATAATTATGTGGAAGTTGCCGGCTGACCCACTAAATCGAGCGTTCTGTAAACGTTTTGACTTTTAGTAGCGGGCATCATTAACGGCAGGGTTTTATGCAGGCTCATATCTAGTTGTTTAATTATGTTTTGAAAACAAATAAGACTTGGGGAGAACAAAAATAAAATAAAATTAACGATTATTAATTGAAAATAAAAAATCTGTTATATTTTGATATTCAATTAATTAATGAATATGATCAAATCTGTATTGCAGAGATTGGATAGACAATAATGAAGATTACCACCTTAAATCAATAAAAAATATTTTATTCAAAATTAATACTTAGGTAATTAAGAATTCTTAAAATGTAAGAAATTGTAAATTTAAAAATCATTTCAAACAATAAAACATAAGAAACAAGAGCTCATCAAGTTTGGCTAAAGAGTTGTCACTTTTCCCTTTTGTAAAAAATGACTTCTATGTTCTATTGAGAACTCCATCCAATGGATTCTTTGACTTCTAAATAAAGCCTACATCCTACTATTTTTCGACCCTAGATTTAATAAATTTGGACTTGTAGCCATGTTTTCTGATTGTGCCACAATTTGTTTTAGTTTTGTTGCATTCAATTTGAGATATGGTAAGGATCTCTCTCAAAGGACGATGTCTTTAAAATCATCAAAATCTATGAAATTTACATATAAGTACCTCTATTCTTCTTCACTTGAGAGGAGGTCGTGATTGACATCCTAGTTAATACAAGAAAATGCTTGATTCTCAATTTAGAAGCATTCACCACTATGAAGTGTTGATAAATTATCATAGTTTCAAATTTTAGAGATCCATTTTTAAACTAGATAGAATTCATAAGAAGTAATCATGCTTTCATGATCCATCAATAAAAACCCCTCATAATTTATATATTGAATCCAAGACTCATGCTAAGAGCAAATCCAAATATAATATTGGGAACATTTAAAGATCAATTATTACACACTTAAAATAATATAACTTTGAAAATCTATAAAACCCCATCCCAAGTTAAATCTATTTTTTAAATTTAAAATTTTGAAAATAACATTTAAAAATAAATGAGAAACTTTCAAACCCTAAACTATAAATATATATAAGATCACCTTAAAAATAAAAGCACTAAGCAAGAAACAGCCACATAAAAACGTGCGGTGCAAGTTTGGGTGTACATTGAGCTGCTTTCACGCCACACAAATTGTGGAATAAGCCGAAAAGAGAGAGTCCATGATTTGTATTGAACGACTGGTGAAATGGATCAAGGAAAAAACAATCGCAAACTTTATTGCAGATTCAGCCCTTGGCTTCAATACTAATAATTTCTTGGTGGAGGATTTACGTGGTCATTCTACTATTTCTCTTATTCATCTGCCAAAACCAATGTTAGTCCCCCTTTTTCTAACGTTTTCACGAGCTCTGGTGTTCCAAGGAAATCCTTGAAGAATGTGCCCTCCATAAACCAACAACTGATTCCACGTTTGCAAACAAACCGTATAAGTTCACCGAAGTTACGACAAAAAAATTCCATCCAATATGACCAATATGGAGGTTTGGACGGATAAAATAACCCACTTCAACATCTTTGAGTTTTCTATGTGTATAAGGAAAAGCATTAAAAAATAGATTATAGGGTAATATTTAGAATTTCATGATTAGGAAAGCATTATATAATTACAATGTGATCTTCAAGGTCAGATTTTTTTCTTGAACAATCAACGAAGTGTGAAGTCAACACTGCAATTAAAGTGATAAAGACAATTATCGATGAAGATGAATTGGGAGTTTAGGATGGATTTTATGAGGATGATAGTACATAGAGCTCAAAGAGTTTAGAAGGGGAAGAATTTCACCTCGACTTTTGAGGAGGTTCATTAGACAAAGGAGGCAATTATAGAGGTGTAGCTTGTTCGATTTAAGGTTTTTTTTTTTCTTGATTATTAACACTAATGAGCTTTGAATTGTGATCGAGGTAATGGATATACATGATATAGTGCATCTTCAAAGTTGACCATGGATAATTAGATATTTGCATTCAAGAAGAATGACACTTTTGGACTTGGTTTAGTTGTTGAAGGGTAGGAAGACTATTGGTTGTAAATGGACCTTCAAGAAAAGAAGTGTTTAGATGGTAGTGAACTGAATAGTTTAAGAAAATACTACCTACGGAAGAATATTTCCAAGGTCAAGGATTCGATTGTGACGAGATTTTTTTTTCTAGTTGGTAAGTTGGCATCCATTCAATTCTTATTATCTACTACAACAAATTTTGATCTTAAGATTGAGTTGTTATATATAGAAGCATTTTTTTTCGTATTTTGACCAAGAGGAAGAAATCTACATGACACAACCCAAGCACTATGTGGTAAAAGAAACACGTTTGTATTATTTCTAGGAGTATGCCCAATATTATATATATTTCACTTATATCTTTCTTATCCTTAATAAAATGGTTTATATGCATGTGTCATAAAGAAGAGTTGACAAATAAAATTTATGTGCATCCCTCTAGGTGAAGGGTTGCAGAATAAGCATAAGGGAGCTAGAGTTCCCTCTAATCTTTGGACATGGTGTAAATATCATGGAAAAAAATCCTATCAAAGTATCTATATACTAGAGGTTCACTTTTATGTTGATAGGTGTTTCCTATGTTAGAAGGGCTCAAAATAGACCTATAGTCATGATTTCTCAAAACCAATAGTTTAGACATACATGTGAATTCTTTCTCTTTCTTCTTTTTCTTAAATAAAAATATTTGGATCAATATAAATATTGGTATCTCTATCTTTTTTGAGCAAGTAGATTACAACATGATAAGTAAGCATACATCTAAACTAGAAATAATCGTTTTTCTAAGAAGAAAGAAAAATAACATTGTTGAATGGATGTGTGGTCAATTGATGACCCAAGCCTAGATTTTTATAGGGAGGTCCTTTGGGCATTGCCTCTTTTCATGGGCTCAAAGCTCAATTTCATTTGCTTTACACTTTCTTCACCAACATTGAAAAAATTGAATTGTTACTATCATGATTGTTGTTAGCTCAGTGTTTATTGATGTTAAGTTTCATGAGTTGTGAAGGCTCTTAAAACAATATACTTTCAACACATGCTTATTCTTTTTTTTTTCATCCTTTTAGTATTACACTCTCTTTCATTTTGTTTTAAAAATATTTGTCCTACTAAATATGAATAAAATTGATTATTTTTTTCTTTTGAAAAGAAATTTGATAAAAAAGTATAAATTATTTGTTAATGTTTTTAAATAAATAATTAACTATAACTATAACATATTTGTTCTTGTGATGTCACTAACATCCAAAATAAAATAAGAGATTGATTTTGAGCTTCATTGACCACTATAATTTAGTTTTCTTTAATGTATTGGAAAATATTATAATTTAATCACATAGGACAAAAAAATGTACAAATTAATGGAAATTTAATTGATTAGACCACTAGCTACTTCTAGCTCGTCACTAAAGCTCTACCTAATCCATAGGTCACTTGTTTGTCCTTGTTCGTCCTCATGTCACTAAAAATAAGTATAAAGCAATTTTTATTATAAATGTAACCAAATATGGGATTTTCTTACTAATGCTATAGCATTGGCTATTTTTCCACAAAATCATATATGTGGGTTATCCTCCCTCCAATCCAATTACAATGAAGATTAAATCTGAAATGGAAATTGAATTGGTCTCAAGTCAAGTGGTTTAGCTTAAGCTTTGTTATGTAGAAATTGAAAGTTGAGGTCAAAGTTCAATTTTTTGCATGGAAAATTGTTCATTATAAAAAATCGTGGGATAATTCTTCTTCTTTCTTCCCACTCAATCCACCAAATATCATTTTTGTCACAATTTCAATTTAGAAACATGCTTTTTGGACTTGAAAGCATACTCAACAAATTTGGCAAATAATTTTATGACCCTTATTTCTACCATTTTTAACACATGCATTGTTCAAGGAATATAATTTCAATTTTTTGTCAATGTATCCTTCTTCATATATTGAACGCTCCAATGTGAATCTATTTTTTTCTAATGCTTCTCCTATGGAGGTGATTTTATCTAATATAATGTTGTTGCAGTCTAATCTTGCTAAAACCTTGAAAGAGAAACCTAGCATCAATTCAAAGCTCTAAATACAAATTCTAAAGTGCAATCTCAATTGGCAACTATTGCTAAAGATCAAAATGGGTCTCTACTTTCAATGTTAATATCAATACAAAAGAGAAGGTGATATGTACTCTTGGAGAAAAGTGTTTTTTCTTTTTTATTATGTGTAATCTGCTATAGAAATGTTTCTTGCGGTTGTCTTAAGTTGATATGTTCTTCTTTATAATGCTTAGTTGTACTTGATTCTAGCCTAAATTGTTACTTTTAGACTGATAGACGTGGAAGTGTCTCCTCCAAGATTTCCTTTTCTATTGTACATTCTTTCACTATTATTAATATATGCATTTTTCAATAATAAAAATTGTTGATTTTTTTCCCTTATTCATAAAGACTTTTTTTGTCTAATGACAAATTTTCATATATATTATGTTAAAATTATCTCTAATTTGTTATTTTATGTTTCCTCCTAATAAACTTTGCTTCGAATCTATGATTTTTTTATCAGAAATAAAAGAAGAATGAACAAGAGGGAGAATGCCACACTTAAAACCTACGTGCTTTATGTTCTAATATTTTCTCATAACATAGAGGTAGCAACTAGACCTATTAATTGGCTTGGCCAACCGTGGTATATTTCTCCATAGCTCGTTAACACATTTGTGAGGTTTGACGTGTCACTCATAACAATGTAATGCTACATGTAGCACGTAAGGTGAAATGACAAAATGTATGGACATGCAATTTTGGCTTTAGCCTTAAACCATCAATTTTGTTTTGGCTATCTCCCACCGTAGGATCCTCACATCACCTAACATATGAGGTACCAAGTTGTAGCTTAGCCACTTGAGTTCCATAGCCATTGGGAAGTGTGCAATCACTCTATTATTAAGAACAAATGGTAATTGACTAGGTATCCAATAATGCAAGTTTGGTGGGACTTTTATTTTCATTCGTTGAGAACTCAAGGCATAATTTTCACTTTAGTTTTGTCGGTGCCTGTCACCCGGACGGCTAAATGGCTGAAGGTGGATAATTGCATCTTTTTTCCCACGTTTACCCTTACCATTAGACCCCCCCCAATTATGCCCCCTTTTAGTAGTAGTTGAGGTCTACAATCAAAACATACCAAAAAGGCATTTTAAGGTGTGGCTAAGCTACTATGTCAAGCTTTGATTGGTTGAGGATAAAGAACTAAATCAGATGGCCCCACCATGCATTAGTGGCATTAATGAGATATACTCATTTGACTTAATCAATAATGCAAGCAAAATGTGGTTGTGGGTAATTTAGGCCTACAGGAAATTGAATGGCCCCTCTTTTTGAGTTTGCTTGCAACTCAAAATCATTAAAATTGGGCCGTGTGTGCAGAAGACACATAGAGGAATATTATTGGCCATGGTTCAATGATATAAACAATTACCTCGAACCTTTGTCTTTTTACCGATATTGAAGTGTGATAATTATCTATTGTTTATCCGCCATTGGTGTTTAACAAATAAAGTAAGAATGCATGCCACCTAGCCCATTGTGTGGCATCATGCCATACTATTAATTGTGAAACATGTGTTAGGCACGAATAAATATGATCATGTGTTTGTTTTCAAGTAGGTAAGGCCCCACAAACTATGAATCGTGCCCTCAATTATAACCATTAAAATAGATTAGCTCCGTACATAACAATTTTTTGATCCAAAATCTAAACGATGGTGGTAAACGGTACAAGCTATTCTCCCTAAAAAATTGCATGTCTTAGACATGATAGCATTATGCCTCATCTCCCATATAGGCTAATGGCATGATGAGGAGATGAGACTCACAGACAGACATTTAGCCCCGTGTTGTTTGTTAGTACTATCATCTTGCTTCGTATGCCGGAAATAACATTTCACGAGAAGATTGACGTGGCCGCGTACAATGATATGTTTTCAAAATAATGTTTACCAAAAGCCAAAAAGCTCGCCATTTTGGTTATTACGAAAGCTTCATTGAAACTTTGGGAGCTCGCAAGGAGTTGTTGATAATTGGAGGAAGAATTGGAGCCGTTTTTGTGTTGCAGATGTTTGGAAGGGACAATGATAACGGACAATTAGCAGGTATGTATATTTGCCACAAACATTTGTCATTTTTTCATTCTACATACAGATTGTGAAGAAGTGAACGTAAGGCGGGTTGCTATAAAACACTTTTAATTTATATTTAATGGGGTTTGCATGTTTGTTGGTAAATGCCATTTCAAATTTCAATTCAGGAGAAGATTGATGTGGCCTCACTTGCGGACATTATTTTTAAAAATCATGTTTTGAAAATCCAGAAAGCATGCCATTTTCATAATTACGAAAGTATTGTTGAAACTGGGGGAGTTTGTAAGGGAGTTGTAAGAGTTTGGAGGAAGAAGTAGAGCCGGTTTCCGTGTTGTAGATGTTTGAAAGGGAGAGCGATAGTAGACCGTTAGCAAGTATGTATATCTGCCACAAATGTTTATTGTTTTGCCATTCTACATACAGATTGTGAAGAAGTGAATGGAGGTCAGGTTGCAAAAAGGGGTTTTAATCTATATTCAGTAGGGTTTCCAACTCTTCTGGTAAATGACATTTGGTGGCCTTAGGTATGCAGTAAGGCCTTAGAATCGTTTATGTGCTTTTCTATTGAGGATTTTTAAATTTTGTGAATTTCATGTTCACTCCATGTATGTGTAGCTGATATGAATATTTAGAACACAAAATAGGAAACAGTGCATTGGGGTTTTGTTGTCTATGGTAGATTGTGAATGATTGTGTGGTAGAATGTATATGGCTACTACATTAATTAATTGTTGTTTATATATATTTCCCTCTTTTTTAATTATATGTTGACCTCATATTCTGGGCTTTGTGGAGCACAATATGAAAATTTAGCACATATTAATGAAGGTTGAAATCGGTAAATTGGGGTTTTGTGTTGTGCAATAAAATGTGAATAATTTAGCTTCCAAAAGCCCTTCCTTAACTATAATTCATAGTTTTCCCAAGTACCCATGGAATATGCAAAGAAGGAATGTTGGGAAATGTGAGAATAGATGGCTACAAGTAAACTTATTCTAAAATGACTTATTCTCACCACTAGCCACACCATGTTTTAGAAGGTGCAATTCACAAGGTACTCAAACCAAGGGTTTTTTAACCAAGTGTATATGTAGGTGTGTAGTTCAAATAGAAAAAACATCATTGTTGTTGTTAATGGGATAAAAGATTACTCTTTTGTACAATACAGGTTAGAAAGCATGGTTTATTTTCGGTACCTTGTGAAGTGCATGTTGCAAAAAATGTCATCTTTTTGAAAGTGGAATATCTCATATCCAAACACAATGTAATCATGTCGTCAATAATATGTGCTAAATCTTCATATGGCCCAAAATAACAATAGGGTGAACATAAGTATCACAAATTTGAAAACTCTAAAATAAATTACAACCAATGTGTTTTGGAAATGCTGTCAAATGTAGGTTACAAAACATGACATGTTTTGAGGCTATTATCCCTACAAAAATGCATTTTAAAGGCATCATAACATACAAAATATACATGCTTTTTGGTTGTTCATTCCATTCTCTTTGTGGTTCATATGAAGATTAGCAAATATTATTGACAACATGATTACACTTGTTGGACTACTAGCATCTCCCTTTGGATTTGTGACATGGACTAACCACCTCCCATGGATTCATTTATCTTTGGCATTTGTATCGAGCGTTAACTGGTCAATCTTTTGGCACAACGACAAAATTGTTCCAACAAATGGTATCAAAGGGTTAAGCCAATAGGTTACAAAATTTTTGGAGGAAGGAATTGATTTTTTTTGTTTTCACAATGACAAGGGGTTCGATTGAACTCTATGGTTCGGCCAAACTAGTTTAAGTGTTCGACCGAACCTACTGGTTTGGTCAAACAATACATTCGACATAACCCATAAACATATGAATAAAAAAATAATATTTAATAGGGTTCGCTCAAATGGATGTTCGAGCGAACCTATTGAAATAGGGCATAAAAAATAAAAACAAACTGTCACTCTCGTGCATTCTACGTATTCTCTGTTGGAGCTCTATCTGCGGTGAAAGTGAACCCGAACGTGAATGTAGCGAACCGAACGTGGGAAAAACGTGCATCAACCTAACCTCCATAGCCACCATTCATCAACCCAGCCTCCATAGCTCACTCACAAGTTGGTTAAATTCAAATTTTGTAGATTTCAAAACACATTTGTTTGAGAAATTTTGAAACCCTAAATGTGAAATGTTTCAAATTTGTAGATTTCAAACTGTATTTCTTTGTTTGAAATTGCATTTGCTTGAAATTTTCTAAAGCCTTTTCAACAAACACTATTTCTATCATGCTTTGATGAATGTTCATACCCTATTCCAAAGCTCCAATTTTGGCACGAGCACAGAGTGTTGAAAAAATGGCGTTGCATTGCTTGAAATATTTTAGAAACTCATTTCAAAACTCTCTCAAAAAATTAACATGCCTTGTCTATGCTTCCACGTTTTGCATACATTTCTACCAGGGCGCCTCCAATTGCATTTGCTTTAATGTTTCTAAAGCCTTACCTGAACATAAAACAGATTTATTTGAGGCATTATATCAAATAGTTCATGTTAATTCTTTTTGGTTATATCTGTTATTAAAATTATTGTTGATAACCATATATCTTTATAATTTTGTATCGAATGGATTATTTTTTTCAACCCACAGTAATGAATTATTGGTAAATAAAAATGTGAACCATAATAGTGACTATTTCCCTCATTGAGGTTGATAAGTTATGCTAATGATTGTGGTATGAAAGTATAAATAAGAATATGATCCCTAATTGGTAAGATTTATTAATGCACAACCTCTCTAATGAGTATAATTTTTTGAGGGATTTGAAACAATTAATCTAGAACCATTGATTAGAACTAAACATATTATATTACACTCTAACAAAACTTCAATTGGAACTTAGGTAATCTAGACTATTTATAAAAATGGGGAATTATAGTTATTCCCCTACAAGTTTTTATATTGGTAAATCCTTGCAATGAGGGTTATAGTTATCGATATGAAATTATAAATTGGTAAAAGGTATAAAGTGGTAATCAATTAGAATTAAAATGCAAACATTGGTGAAGGTTTATCTAATTATTTTTTATATATAGGACCTTTAGAAAAATGGGCCTCATTCATGGTGGATATGACACCAACAAAGAAAGCTAGGGAGCATGGTGATTATGATGTGAAAATGTCATACCTAGAGCTCTATGAAGTAGAATTAATATATTTTATATCTTAAAATCTTAATATAATTAGGCGCTTCTTACTATTTTGTATCACCTTAGATAGTTTAGAAATTCAACTTAAAATCTAAATCCTTGTTAAAAGAGGTAGTGTTGAGTTGTGTACATGTCCCAAAGATAGTTTATAAATGATACCATTCTAAAATTATAACTTAGGGTGCATACAATGGAAACTTGGATAAAATTCTTCATATTTTTCCTTTGAGTCTTATGACATTACTCCAAAACTGGTTGGTTCTAAATGTATGAATCGAAGAATAAATTTAGAGGAAAGAAACTAGATTGTTTGAATGAAATGTATAATAAAATAGTTCTATTAGGATTAGAAGGAATGAAGGTATTATTAAATTTTCTATTTTACAACTCAAAAGAGAATAAAGAAAAGGGCATGCCTTGTTTTTTGTTAAGTTTTATTTAGTAAAAGTGAATGAGAACCATTCAAATGAAAATAAACCTCCATTAAAAAAGTCTTAGGATGTCTTTCCTAGAATGAACTCCTCGTGTTTCCTCCTAAATGGGTGTTTTATTTTTTAATAGAGTTCATGCATGAATTAGCCCCTATATCTAGAGATCCCTATCGAACAAGCACTTCATATTTGCATGAATTAAAGGATTTCCTAAATGACATTTTAAAGAAAGGATTTATATGTTCTAGTGTCTTGTCATGGGATGCTCCAACTATTTTTATGAAAAAGAAAGATTTAAGACACTTTTCCAAGTTGTCTTGATTATGTACATGTTCAATAAATAAACAATTAACATTAATATCCACCACCTAAAATAAATGACTTATTTTACTGATTGAGAGGGGTGGCCATATTTAAAAAAATAGGTCTAATAGTCAATTACAATTAGCAAAGAATAAAGGAGGAATACATTCATAAAACTACATTTAGAATTAGGTATAGGACATCAAAATTATATGTTTGAGGCAATGCATATAAGACACCCATATACAAAATAGTGCAAAAGAAAGATAAAAAATGTAAAGAATGCACTTGTAACCTATACTTGCTTGAGAATTAAAATTTTGAAATTAAACATAAAGAATAATATAGGATTTATAAATTAAATACATGTGAGGCTATTATATAATATCAAAAAGACTATTTTAAAGTTCAAATTTATATTTTAATTTTAGGGTAAATACTTTTGGTTGAATTTATGAATTAGAAATAGAAATTTTGAAAGGGCCCCACCCTTTTACAAAGACCAATAAAGAGACAAAAAATGATCAATCATATTGGCATGGAACAACAACAAGAAAATATAGTTGTAAGTTAGAAAAATAACATCCAATTAGAAATACTCCACCAATAGTGGCAATGCATCTAATAAAGAGGGTCGTTTTCCCAAAAACATTAGTAGATCTATCATTGAACACAACTTGAATCCAAAATTCTTCAAGGAACTATATCTTATTGTCAACCTTATCCTTTTCCATGAATGAACCTAGTTCCTTTGTAATGGAGTTTCCATCTTTAGTTTCCAAACTTGAGACCAAAGGGTTCCTATAATCTTCTAAACTTGAACCTTCTTCATATTTTTAAATTATTAGAAATAATACCAAGAGGTGAATGCTGCAATTCAAGAGAATGGTAGAGGCAATGAACTCCAACTAATCCATCTGTAACATGATTCTTGTCTCTACCAATCTCCTCTAAATTTCTCTTGACAAGTCCTTCTAAATTAGTCATGTCTACAAGAGGACCAACCACCCCTCGATTATGCTCAAAGGGAGCCTCAACCAAATCCTAAGGTAAACAAGGCTCCATCTCATCCTTATGCATTTTGTTCAACCTTGCCT
>VDFB02122531.1:0-36686 GCA_007258455.2 Sequoia sempervirens | reverse complement strand
TGCATATATGTATATCACCAGCAACCAAGGAGGCAATGGTGGACTGGGCAGATTAGTTCATCCAATTCACCTATATACACGTATATGGATACAATGGTCATCGTGCCATGTTACCTTGCTACCCTTCAGATAGGGTAGTCTTCATGGAGTTCTTGCAGTAGTTGGCTGAAGTTCATTCTCATATGTGCCTCAAACACAAGATGGTTGTGAGCTTTCCCTTCCAAATGGGACTTTATAGGTGTAAGAAAATAGTTGATGCCAAAGTCATGGGCCAAGAGACGATGAGACTTAATCTTAAGTACCTCATCAAGAGATGATCGTATGATCCTAGAGGCCTTTATGCAACACACCTTGAGCAATAATCTTCACATGAGTCTTCCATGGAAGAATATTGGGTCAACTGTGAAGATGAGTTTGATGTACGAAAACGTAACTGGTTTAGACTTCCACAAATTGTTGTTTTCATGATAGAAGATGTGGAAGGCCTATCCGATGATGATGGGGAAGTTATTCTTCCCTCATTCTTCGTGGATCAAGTGGACTCGCAACCACTTGGAAAAGTGGATTGGTATGCCAAGGAGAGTACATCTATAGAGGAAAGAACAAGTAGGGTTGTCAGAAATGGTCAACTCTACTTGGACAGTAAGAAGACAAGGAAGGTAGTAATTCCCCGCACAAAGCCACCACCAGTTCACCCTTCACTACCTTCCACATTAAGGAAGAAGCCCAGACAGAAGCAATGTAGTAACCCTCCCATAGGAATGAGAATGTTAGGGCACACAAGGGGAAGAATACAGATTACTGACAAAAATCAACAAGAAGTACATGTGGAGACAACCACAAGCATACCTGAGCTAGTTATGGAAACAACTGTAGTTGAGCCAGTGATTGAGAAAATCATAGCTAAGATAGAGCCAATAATGGAAGAAACTGTAGATAATATAGTGCCATTGGTGGAAGTGGAACCTCCTACTTCACCACCATCGCAACAGTCACCAGTCCCCATTGACTTGGATTCACCACCACGAGATACTGTAGCACAATCTCATTCGTCGAGCATTCAAGGGCCTAACATTCCTCCTTCCAGCCAGGCTAGTCAAGATTCATCTTGGCTTGAGAGCCTCTTAGGAAGGAACATAGAAAGGCCATCCTACTAGCTAGACTTCATAGAGTTTGATCATGTCCCTCAAGACATGCTAGTAAAGAAGTTGAAGAAGCAGGTTCATGTAGGAAAGAATGTTGACAATGAATTTTTCACAGAGACTACACCACCTGAGGACAGGAATGCACATGAGGTAGAGGTTGATGACTTTACTTTGTCAAAGGTCAACCTCGGTAATACCACTCATCAGGTGGAGGTAGATCTTCGTGGAGTTGCATCAACCAATGTCCAAGAAAGAATGGCAAAGGACAAAAAAGGCAAAGCAATCTTAAAGGTTGAAAACCAACAGTTGAGATTATACATATCTAGCTTGATGCACGGTACTCCAAACATCTCTACCTTGCCACGAGAAATGCTAGACCTCCCCATGGAGAAAAATCACCACCAACTGATGTTGTATGGAAAACACTTGAGAAGTCAAGTGGAAGAATATGTCATCAAAGGATGGTGTATACTTACAGAGTTGTATCAACTAAGGAACAAAGCTCATGAACTCCGCGCGAAAATTCAACAATCAGAGAAAAAGGAAATAGAGAAGAGGCCTAGGTATGAGATTACTATCTCAAACTTGCAGTTGGCATACCAATCAGTTACTACAGTGGAAAACAAGCAACATCTTTTTGCATGGAAAGAATAGTAGGTATACAAGCTGAAAGCATGACACCAACTCTGTAGAATTGATTGAGTATCAATAGATTGTGGCAGGTGTTATCAACTTCGTAAGAATGTTGGTAATATCTATCCCTTTCCTTTATCAACACAAGGGAGGTGCGTACATTGAACTAGCTGAAGTGCAAACACAGTTCCAAAATCTCATCCATGACAGTTTTGTGGTGACCCTGCTGGTTGCGAATTAAGTAAGATTGCAATCATGTCAACCAAGCTGGATGACACAGTTGCAAAGTGTATAGAGTATCAGCAGTAGATTACAGATGGTGAAGAGATGTTGAAACACCACGTCATCATCCTACGAAGCATTAATCACCCAGAGGCAGAAGAAGTCAACGACTGGCTAGAGTTGTTGACTAGTGGTGAAGAGGTGTAAAGCACCTAGAAAGGATGTCCTACCCTCCAAAATAGCATTAATGACAAACAGGAGTTAACTTGATGCCCCTTTCCAAGTTGAATCACTGTTCCATAGATCATGCATGTCAGATCCCACTAATTGTGGATCTCTATTTTGGAGGCACTTTTGTAATTTGTGTTCACTTTTAGTTTAGTTTCAGTTAACTGAAGTAGTTTTCCAGTTAACTGCTTGCTCACTTACTTTTAGACATAGGAATAAATCTTGTTGATTGATTGGAAAGAACTCAATGTTAACTCAAGGATACTTTAGGGTTCCCTACTCCTTTGAGCTCTATAAATAAGAGCCTTGGGCTCATTATTTTGTAACTTTACTTCACGACATCAAAATGCTAAGCTAAAAAGCCTCCATATTGTTTGCTTAGTATATTTTCTTGGATCATATTTGTTATAGTTAAACACCAAGTACAACTTGTGTTCTCTCTATTCAGATAGGTGTATTCAATCATTGTTCATGTGTTCTTGGTTTGATTGCTTCATGTGTCATTGTCTCTTTGACACAAGTTGTTGTCCCAACGTGTAACCTTTGGTGGAAGATTGAGATAATAAATCAGGAGAGTTACCTTTCCTTTGATCTAAAAATCTCAAAGTTTTATCATTGTATGTTGTTTCAATAATCTTCTTTCAATCTACACCTCGGAAAGAGCATTGTCTCTCCTAGGGAATTTAGGCAGTAATATTATCATCCTTTGTTGTTTCTAGTAGTCTACTTTTCAGCCTACACCTCAGAAAGGTCTTGGTACCTCCTTTGGAATCTTGGAATATAGCCTACTGTTTGAAGATTACTTGTGTGGATTCTATTTCGATGTGAATATGGGAGTTCAGAGCCTTCTAATGCATTTTGGGAGAAACATTCGTCTCGATGATCGAACCATTACATTATTGCTCCTATATTCTCTTGCTCTGTTTATCTAGAGGAGATAGGATAGATTAAAAGTTAGCTTAGTTGTACTTAAGATCTGCAAAAAATAGAGAAAACCTTAGCAACGCATTGTGTTTATGCACCCATGTGCCCTGCCATTGAGTAAAAAGATAGGAACAATAGTTTACTTTACTTTTTACACAAATATCAACAACAAGAGGGAACTTCCCCTCCTAATTTGAAGAAGCGGTTACTATGCACTTGCAATAGCTAACTATTTCCAATAAGCACTCCAGAGGTGCTAATTGAAACGCCAACAAAGCTGAAAGTTGGTCTAGCAAGTAGAAGTTTAAATATTTAGTTTGAACATTATAAACTTCACATCTCTTATCTTTATTTCCTTATGTATGACAACATTCAATTAATCTCTTCATTCTTCCTTTGACATTAATGACAACTTAATTTAAAGTTCTCGTCCATACGTCTTAATCTCCACAACAATCTCTTTGACAACATTGTCTACCTTTGACATCAATGACAAACATTCCAACAAAAACTTCGCCTCATTGTTCGTTGCATGCCCTAGTTGTTTTGTTGCCACCAACACTATTTTCCCATCTTGATTCTAAATGACACAACCAGCTCCTCCTTCACCAAGGTTTCCACATGAAGCCCCGTAGAAGTTTATTTTGATCCATCCTTCTTCCAGAGGAGACCACATAACACTATTTCATGGATGAGAAGTCAAATAAACTTGCTAAGCCCCATAATTAAGGAAGAATTCAATATTTTTAAATAAGTTAAATAATTTATTTTATATTTATATTATAAAATAATAATATATTTTTATATAATAATATTTTTATTTTATTTTAATATTTCAATCTTGAATTAGAATGACCCAACACTATTTTATTAGATAATGACATGAATTCATAAGAATGAATAAATGAAGGAATTTTAATGATGTCCACGATACTAAGCAATCTAAGGGACCAAGGAACCCAACATTAACACATTCTCAAGTTCCTTTCAATGTTATATCTTCTATCATCTTTCTTTACCAAGAAACTTGTCATTTTGTAGTCTTGTCTTCTCAAATAGCCCATTCAAATTTCCTCCCTTGAAAATGTTTTCAAACTAAATATGGATATCCTCATATGTTAAACATTCAAAGATGAAGTGTTGCACAGTTTCAACCACCTCTTTGTTGCAAAAAATGCAAGTTATTTCTTCACATTCCTCCTTGGGGATCATCCATCTACCTATCTCACATCTAAGATGATGAGAGCCTTTCCTGAACTGTGAAACTAAAATTTTAGCTTTTTCCTTGACCGCAATCTTCAAAGAATCTTTTTCATCATGTTCCCACGTGGTGTTGAACTCTTTGATATAGTGCACTTTTTTACGACCAACCTATTTTGTCCACATGGCAGTCCTAAATTTTTCTAACACAAACTTTGTTATCTCTTCATTAGTGTTCAAAAATTCATGTAGCTTATGTCCCACTTTCTCGTCCACTTGTTATGCTTCTTCCAAGTCTTTTTCCTACATTCTAATTCCTCCTCCACAACCATCTTGGTCTAGCAATGCTTATCCATGCTATCAACCTTTTTATAAATAGCTTAGAAAACAAATTATTATTGATGCTTCCATTGGAAACATACCTGCTTCAACCAAAAGGATATCATAGGGCATTTTTTATTTGACCTTGAGACTACTAGTAATTAAATGTTTTTGGATTCTTGATACTTGTCTCCACTTGTGGATTGGCATGTTATTCTCCAAACATCGCAACCATAGAGGACAACTAGTGTGACCAACAAACCAAAAAGGATTTTCTTGGTTTTCTAATCTCATAACTCCACTTTCATACACCTATTCTAGAGTAGGAAATAATATCTCCACCCACCTTGTATCCTTTTTTCTCTATAATTCACCCAAATGAGCGTATTATGAAAATCAATTCCTAAGTACTTGTATTCTTCCACTATCTCCAATGATCTTTCTTTAAAGATAAAGTTAAAATATTGCTTCTTCCTTTTCAAAGAAAAAATTATGACCTTCCTCTTGCTAGTGTTTACTTACATCCTGGCCTCTTGGCAAAAACATTTTAGAGCCTTCAAATGCTCTCTCAAACCATGTGCAATTCTAGCTATTAGAAATATGATCCGCATATAAAAGTAAATTCACCACATAACCTACCAACTGGATCCCCTCTCCAATAGAATTGTTTAACCATTCTTCAAGTTTATCAATATATAAAACAAAGTACGGGATAGAGGACACCCCTTCTTAACCCCAATGTCACTACCAAAGCATTTTAGCATACCTTCTCTAGTTCTGATTTCAGCTCTAACTTGCTCATATATCTTATGAACAGTTTCCCTATACAGTTTAGGAATCTCAAGTTCCTCCATTCTATTCCAAAGCTTGTCCTTAAGAATAGTGTTCAATATATTTGTATATATATAGGATTTACATATCCTATATTATCGGAAACTACCAATAACAACTTGTCAAAGATATGAGTTGTTTTAACAACAAATAATCACAACCAAATAACAAATACTCTACAAGAATGATGTGATATTCCCAACACTCATAACCAACCCACTAAACTATTATCGTATGCATCCTATGATGCAATATTTCTAACATAAAAATAGTTTTAGCCTTTGTTATGGGCCCCAAACTTGGTCCTCTCCTCTACAAGTAACATTTTCAATTCCAACTTACCATGTGTAGATACTCTCATGGGGCCCTAAATCCCTATTTCTTGTTTAATGACCTCTCACTAATTTGAGCTTTTTCATTTTTCAACCATGCCCATTTTCCTATCTCTTGTTGATTTCACTCTCCCACTCCTTTTTTTCATTTTTCTTGTTGTGCAAATGTCAAGTCTTCATCTAAATAAATATGAATGTCTCTAAGCAACCCCATATTCTTAAGGATTGCAAAGGTGTCTTCCATGTTTATGTTCATTTCAACTTCTCCTTAAGAAAATATCTTGCTAAAATATCAGTTCTCTTTTTTTCACCAAGTCCTTCAAACTTTTGAGGATTATATTTATAGCCTTTTCCTATTTATCTTTTTCTTCTCTTATTTGCCTCTTGATTTATTTCTCAATGGTTTTCGTTTGTTCAATTGATGGTCCATTTACAACTTGTGCCCAAGACTTGGCTTCTTCTATTTGTTTTCTCTTAATTTCATGCTAGCGGTTATTGATTGGAAATCTTAAGTGCATTGTGTCACCACCTTCCAATGTCACTGAACACTTTTTTCCTGCTACTCTCACTTGTTCTAATTCTTTCTTTAAAATATCTAGTTCTTGATGTCCCCTTTTCATATTATTTTGCAAACTTATTACTTTCTCTTTGAGTAATGTGTTTTCCCATTCGAGGTTCCAACTTGCTTCTATAATTTCCTTTAGCTTGATATCTTCTTGTTTCCCTTTTGCTTCTATGTACTCAATCCTCTTTTTCATGCTCATGAGCTCATTTACATAAAGCTCTAACGACCACAATGGAGTGGTCGTGGGGTTGTATGGGTCTTGAATACCTTGAGACCCCTCCTCTCTTACCCATCTATTGTGATATTTTCAGTATTACTTTTTTTTAACTCTAAAACTTCATGAAGTGAAGAAACCTATATCTCCTTGTCCTTGTTTGCACCTTGAATTGTTTGGTCCTCTACTAGATGATGCCTTTTAATAGTGATAGTCGCATTGTTGCTAACTATTTTTGGTAAAATCATTGTGAGTTTCTTTTTATGACTGCCTCATCTTTCAAATTTGTCTACGCCTTAAGATTGCATTATGTTGCTTTGCATTCACGAAGATCAACCTTTCATTTGTTTCAACTGCTTTAGCTTGATGACACCCTAGTAACAAAGACTTTCAAGGCCCCAGTATATTCCCTACATGATCAACAGGGTATGAATCAAAAAGACCCCTAGTTAATTGAAGATTGTGATTCAAGGGGGTGTTTAAACCCTCTTGGTATAACCATTTTAACAAGGAACTAGAGATCTGCAATTGGGAACCATTTATTATCTCAGAATAGTTTGGAATGAACTTCACTAAACCTAGGGTTTTTGAGTGTTTGTTTTCCAAAGGAAAATGCATTTTTTTTGCAGTGGGCCCCTCATTCTCCATGTTGAAACTATCTTGGTAATTTGTCGATGCTTAATCGAGGTTTTCAAAACCCAATTTCAAAAATTTTTGGTTTTAATTAGTGTTAGAATGTTGATATTGAGAAGGGGTAGATAGACAAAACAAAAATTGTGCTAAAAAAGGAAAAAAAGTGGGGCTTGTTGTACCCATAATAAATTTTTGCTTCAATAAGGCATTTTGCTTAAAATGAGGTAAATCTTGTAAAATTATTGTCAAAAACCCATTTTAGGTCAAACAAAATGTAGGATTTTTGTGGTTTATGTCAAGGAAGATACTTGCAAATTTTTGAAAATTTGAAAAATTAGGGTTTCAAACCCCCATTTTTAGGAAAACCCCTAAAAATAGGACCATTCTAGAATTAGTTGAAAATGATTTTAATAGGATAATTTGACTTCATGATCACACTAGTCAAGTCAAAATCACCAATAGTTTGTTTTACTTTGGTGGGTCTACTTTCATTTTTCAGGAAGAAAGATAGGACCTCTATAGCCATTAATGGCATAATGGTCAGTACTAGGTATTGAAATCTAAGCATCAAAAACTTCAATGAAGAATCCATGGAAAAAGATGCTCGAAAAGATGCTCTGCAATGGAGGGGATTTTCAAAAGTAAAAAATGTTGAAATTTGACTAAGTCTATAGGATGCACGCCTTGCTACAAGGAAGAGGCACTGCAGCCCATGCCTTAGCCATTTTTCCAACACTCGTACACGCAAAATGGTGAAGGTGACTACTAGGATACACACATTCACATCATCGAGGACAATGCTCAAACCAGTCAAGCTACACGGTGAACGTGAAGCGCGAAGAGATGAGGATTTTCAAAGAAAATGATGACACTGCAACTAAAAGCACCCCTGCTGGCCAGGGGTGCCCATGAAGTTAAAAGGTCAAAGGAAGTCATCAAGTTTTATCAATACATTCATCTCCTTCGTGTTTCTGTTGGCTTTCCGATGCATCGTCAAGCAAGATCACTTAATTCATCGATCACTGACAAACGATAGTGGAAACATGAGATGTTGAAAGCATGTATCATCAAAGAACTACAGTCACATCAAGGAAAAATCGTGCCTGCTTAACATGGGAGCCCTTCATTTTGGGTCACCTGATGAACTTTTCAATGACTCCTTTCTACAAGGCATCTGCTCAGCATCCTCTCAGCGTTGCGACCAACCCAGTTGCACACTCACAGGACCTATCAAGCATTCACAAACGAAGATCAAGCAGAAAGCATAGGATGCAAAGGCGACATGAAAGACATAAAAAATTGGCTAAGTGTTAAGGAAATTGCACCTTCCTAGAAATAGGCGCACAACTTTTTGGGTAGTCAGATGCAACCTTCAAGCTCCATGACCTGCAGGAAGTACTTCTCTGTCTTGATCAATCTCAGCAATAACACCGTCAGTAAGTTCAACAGATAAATCAAACATCTAACAACGAGGATCAAACTAGGGCTATTCACGAAAGGTTGCAAGTCAAAATTACAAACACAAAAGGTCAAAGGAACCCCTATAGGCTAGAGGCGCCCAAACTTTTGGGGTCTCTAAATCAACTTTCAACACCTGCAAGTCTAATCATTCTTTCTGAAACTAAATTGGTTCTCCATTTCATATATCAACATGTTCACTGGAATCATCAGTCATCAAAGATCTCAAATCATAGCACTGAAGGTCAAAATGGAAGGCATGAAAAGCATCTGAGAAAATGAAAGTCTGATGAAGATTGCACCCTTTTGGGAAAAGGAACCCAAGATTTTGAGGCATCAGATTCAGGTTTTAACCTTCGCAGCTCCCGAACACACATCATCAAAGTTGATTCAACTCAGCAATGGATCTGTCAGCAGCACTTCAGGATAAATAGAGCTACCAGAATCAAGGATCGAATGGAGGCACTTCGTCACAGAAAAAGAATGAAAAATGTTTGACTCCTCAACTTGGACACCTAAAGTCAAAGTGAGACAACTTGACTAGTGTTAGGATATTTTGAAGGCCTTTCATGTCTAAAACATCCCCAAATTGGTGAAATTTTCACTAGTGAACTCCTGATCAGGCAGATTGATTCGTCAATCATGTGTTGGCACCTAAACTTGATTGATTCAACATCAAACACTATTTATCAAATCTAAGCGTCATAATTCAACATCTTTCTTTGCAGGTTGAAGCTCAAGAACAAATATTTTTCTCTCCAAACTTCTTTTGAAGATCGAATAGAGGGTTTCTCATCATTCCTCATATTTTCAAGAATCAGTTGCACAAAGGGACAATTTATCAAAGGTTGCATCTCCAAGCATGATTTTCTTAAAAATCCAAAGAGGCAATTTATAACTTTCAAACTTCTTCTTGTCTTTTTCCTCTATTAGTATCTAAGATCTTCTTGCATGTCCGAGGAAACAACAATTATTTATAGATCTGACCTTTTGGGTATCATCAGCACAACTTTTTGAACAAAACCCACGTGTCAGATTTTACCAGAAAAGGTAGCCCTACTACCCCTATTTTTTAGGGTTTTGAAAAAGTCATAATTTTGAAAAATAGACAAACTGGGTTTGTTCAGCTTTGAAGCACTTACAATATGGTTTGTTCAGCTTTGAAGCGCCTACAATACCCATGTGTTATATTTTTTCAAGAAAAATAGTGCTTCACTGCCCCTCGCTGCTTCTAAAGCTTTTGCCCCGAGAAGTTCTTGCATGTACAAGGAAAAGCAACTTTTTGGAATTTATGACATTTTGGATCCATTTAGAAAATTATTACCAAGAAAACCCACATCTCAGAATTTTTCATAAAAAGTGCTTTTCAGCAAGGCTATTTTTAGCAGTTGCAAAAAAGTTGTCTGAACGGTATCATGTGCACAGTCAATCTTCAAGGTTTTCATAATGCAATTCTCCCAAGTCAAAAACAAGACCAAGACAGTCTTACTCCATGACTTTCTAAAGATAACTGACATCGATCTGTATCGGGCACACCTAGAGGTTGATTTGGACAGATTGACAAGCATAAACACTCAAAATTCGCAGGTTTCATATGGTTTCATCTCGTATATCTGATAGCCTTCCAAGGCCAATTTAGAGGTTTGAATAATGTTGGAGCTCTGCATATGCAACGAGTTCGTGTGCATTTCTCACAACTAGAGTGTTCACAATCAAACTCAGCAATTTCATCATATTACACTTTTTCATTGAGAAGAATCAAGAAAAATGTC
Source organism: Sequoia sempervirens (assembly GCA_007258455.2). Lineage (NCBI taxonomy): Eukaryota > Viridiplantae > Streptophyta > Pinopsida > Cupressales > Cupressaceae > Sequoia > Sequoia sempervirens. The sequence continues at coordinate 26,208 of VDFB02122531.1, read as the reverse complement.
AGAAGCGCAAAGCTGCTGGAGAAATAGAGGACATCACTCCAATTATAGAGCCACCAAAGTTACCAATCAATTCCTTGCTAGTATCAAACATGAAGGTGGTGACTATGTGAGTCTCAGTGACGTGAAAACACAATTTTGGGATGTCATCCGTGGCAATTTTTGTGGTGACCCTGCTAATTGTGAGTTGAGTAAGATTGCGGTCATGTCAACAAGGCTGGATGATGTAGTTGCAAAGAGTATTGAATACCAGTAGCAGATTGCGAGTGCCAAAGAGATGTTGCAGCGACATGTCATCATCCTACAAAGCATTAATTATCCAAAGGCATAATTCAACGAATGGATAGAAGAAATTGTTGACTAGAGGTGATGAGGTGTAAAACACCCAGATAGGACGTCCTACCCCTCCAAAATAGCATTTATGACAAATAAGAATTAACTTGATGCCTTTTTCCAAGTTAACTCCCTGTCCCATTGATCATGCATGTCTATCTCCACTAATTGTAGATGTCTATTTTGGAGGCACTTTTGTAGTTAGGGTTCTATTTTGGTTTAGTTTCAGTTAACTGAAGTAGATTTCCAGTTAACTATTAGGTTACCTACTTTTAGACATAGGAATAAATCTTGTTGATTGGCAAGAACTCATTGTTAACTCAAGGAGATTTTAGGGTTGCCTACTCCTTTGAGCTTCTATAAATAAGAGCATCCTTGCTCATTATTCTTTAACTCTTATTACTACACAAAATTATTGCATCATTGTGCCATCAAGCTTGCAAGTCAATATATGTTCACTCTTGGATGAGAGTTGTTTGGTTTGATCGCAATTGTGTATGATTTTGTACCTTTTTTGTCCCAAATCTTTGTAAAGCATTGAGTGATTTTGAAGAAATATATCAAAAGGCACATGGAATTTGATCCAAAGTTTCAAGATCCATAACATGTGTTTTTATAATCTATTGTTTCAACTTTCCCCTTGGACAGGAGTTCCTACTTGGGAATTTGGAGGTTAATGGTTATCATTTAATGTTGTCTTATGATCTAGATTTCAGCCTACACCTCGGACAGGTGTTGTCACCTCCTCGGGAATCTTTTTATCCAGTTCATCATTCTTTGTTGTTTCTAGTAATCTAAGTCTTAGCCTACACCTCGAACAGGTGTCGTCACCTCCTTGGGAATCCTGAGATTCAACTTACCATGTGAGTGTTTGCTTACATAAGACCTTATTCCAACATAGATTTGAAAGTTCAGAGCCTTCAAATGCATTCTAAGAGGCAGACATCATAAGTTTACTTTTTATGCAAACATCAGCAAAAAGAGGGAGCTTCCCCTCCTAATTTGAAGAGCAGTTACTACACACTAAGCATAGCTGTCCATTTCCAATAAGCACTCCAGAGGTGCTAATTGAAATACCAACAATTTTCGTGCGCCCACCATGGGGCAAAGAGGCATAAAACATCAATAAAAGCTAACACTTTTATGTCACGGGAATGATCCTCTGGCATTTGATTGCATGATCCATACAAGAAGCAATGGATGGTAACAATAATAATGTTGGTGATGATGATAGAATTCAGAGGCGTCCTCCTTCATTACCTTGGGGTAATGTCATTGGACCTTTGGATTTTCAGGTAAATCATGAGTTACCTAAAGGGTCAAGGAAGCACTTTCCCTGATTTCATGGAGATTGGAGTCAACACTGGATGAACGTTTTGTTGCATTCACAATGGCTTGCACCGTCTTGCATGTAGCACATGAAGGCATCATAGTGTGTCTCTTTGTGGAGACTCTTACTGGGAATGTTTCCGACTGGTTCAATCATCTAAAGCTAGGCATTATTACAAGCTGGGAAACTATAAGCAAGAAGTTTTTGGTGGGATTCAAGCTCGCTGAAGACGATCATATGTTGTTTTCTCGGCTTGCAAATTTAAAGATGGAAAAAAACGAACACGTGAGGGATTTTGTAGCAAGATTTAATCATCTTGTTACAACACTTTCTTCTACATTTGATCCATCACCGAAGATTCTGATAAGTCATTTCATAAATTCTCTTCCATCAAAGACGTAAAAAGAAACAAAGTTGAAGAGTGCGCAAGAACACGCCATCAAGTTGGAGGATGATATGAGTACTTCCGACTTGATGAAAATAGATTCTATCAGATCTCTAGTTCAACAACCGTACTAGCCAAAGAGAGACAATCTTAAGCCACAGTTGCCAACATCTCCATCAAGAGCAATGACTGAAGCTACACACGGTGCAATATTTTTTCCTTTCCATGACACCAATGCACATATCGGATTCACATGTCCTGAGAATTTGAGGATGAACCAAATCATGGAATACCCTAAAGCTGCTCCCAGTTCTAGTTTTGTACCAACACCAAGTTCGAATGTTGTCTTACCACAAACAAACAACTTTGATGGTGACTCTGCAACAGGATACTTTGAACCCGTTATTAGAGAAAAAGAAAAAGCATACCGTCAATACGCTCTTGCAGTGAATCATGAAATGTTTCACCTGTGTTTACTTGTGATCAACACTTCAAGGCACATAAAGAAGAAGGAAGACAAAAATCAAACAAAAAGGGTAAAGAAGTGTCTTCCACTTCCAATCATATATCTTCACAGAAGCATGCTATGTCAGTTGCTAAAGATCCATCTTCAACAAATTTTGACATCATAGCTTCCATGATGAAGACCAAGGTACAAATCTCTCAACTGAAATATCTTTAGGATCATCCAAAACAACTAAGATCAAATTCTCAAGGTTATAAAGAAGTAGGTTGTGCTCAATTCATCTGTTCCAGCAAAAGTAAAGCCTAAAATGGGTCTTGGTAATTATGTGACTCTATCAGAGATAGAAACTGAAGACCAGAACATTGCTTGTTCTGAAAAGAGACTGGCAGAGGATACAAGGTCATGGACAACACAGTTCAATGGAGGTTGTTCCAATGCAGTTTGAGAAGCAGGGGAAATGGTCATCTCCCCTAAAGGAAAATTGCACCCATCTGTGCAATTGGAATTCATTGAAGCTGAGAAAGAGGAGCTCTTGTTAGGCCTAAAAAATGTCGAAGACATGGGAATCAAAATCCTATGTGTTAAAGGCAATCTAGAGCTGATCGACAAGCCAGTCAAAGGATATTTTCAGGTAAGAAAAGATCACCTACGGCATTAGAAAAATCAAGTTTGGAACTCAATCGATTGGTTTGAAGAATTCAACATCCCGAAGATGGACTACAACAAACCTAATACCTCAATGGTATCAGCTTTCCCATTTGCATCATATTCTGATTTTTGTCAAAGTACCTTTGCTTGGATATATGAAAGCCTAAGAATCTTCATCCCAAAAGGATTTTCTCCTGCAATGCCAATCAAAAGAGAAGTGAAGCCTTTCAGGCAAAAGTAGTTGACATCAATGGAAGGCTCTTCCAGCTTCCATGAAGCAGACAATATCCAAAGCACTTCATCTCTTTGGGGATGGAGTGAATTCTTGTAAATAATTTTCTTTCTTTTTCGTAATGTGTTACCCCATTTTGTAATGTAAACATTATGTCGTAATGTTTTTCCCCGTTCTATAAAGTATTGTCATGTTTTAGGTGAATTCTTAGGTAGTCTTGTTATAAGGTTTTTAGGATAACTCTAATTGTTAGGTGAACTAGGAAATAAGTCTTAACTCCAATTCCCAAATAATAAGATTATTGGTCTACAAAAACTAGAGATTATCGATTCTCCTATGTCGTAAGTATCTGACATGGTCACTAGACGAAGCCTAATGTTGTACCCATAATAAGTTTTAGCTTCAATAAGGCATTTTGCTTAAAATAAGCTAAATCATGTAAAATTGTTGTCAAAATCCCATTTTAGGTCTAACAAACCATAGGCTTTTTGTGGGTTTATGTCAAGGAAGATACTTGCAAATTTTTGAAAATTTAAAAAACTAGGGTTTCAAACCCTGTTTTTAGGAAAACCCCTAAAAATAGGACCATTCCAAAATTAGTTGAAAATGATTTTGATAGGATAGTTTGAATTCACAATCACACTGGTCAAGTCAAGATCACCTGGTGATTCCATAATACTGGTTTACAATTTTTGGCCAAACTGGACACTGAACTTATTTTTTCTAACTAAATCTTCACTTTCAAGCACCTATAGCGGCTAAACCGTAAGGATTTTGTAGATGATGCAAACTAGTGTTTTGTGACATTTTGTCTATAGATTCTAAATATATTTTTTTCAAAAAAATTGGAATCAAATTGCACTTCTTTTTCCATCTCCTTTGAAAACTAGTTTTTTTCAGTAAACGCCATTTTTAAGGAGTGACGCTCACCGTATAACACAAGTTTTTTTCCATGAAGAATAAAATTCTAATCTTTTTGAATTTAGATTTGTAACTACGATATCTAGTGCTTCCAATTGGTTTTATAGTGTTTTAATGAATATTTTTTCCTTAATCAAGTTTCGAAGTCAAACCAGTTACGATTCAAACATAAGATTGTATAACACAACTTTTTTTGTATGTATCAAAATTCAATTCTTTTTTGTTGGATCAAGGACTTCAATATCTAGTGCACTCATATTTTTCAAATTTTTTTTGATAATCTTTTATATTTCCATATGTGCAGAACAGAGAGCTTGATTTTCGGTGAAAAACCTACATTCACGAGAAATAAAAAATAAATATAATAATAAAATTAATTTTTTTTTAATTGTACTTTTTGGGAAGCTTATAATAAGGACTACATAATTATATAAAAAATTAAATGAATTCATTTGATCCCCCAAAAGGTAAATCAAAAGTGGTTTTTTATTAGCATTTTGATAGGTGTAAAGGAGACTTTGTTATAGGTATAGTTTAAAACTAGCGGGGTTCTATCCAAGGGGGTTTGATCTAAGGTAGTTTGATCAAACCCTCTTCAATTGGAATGCTTTAAATGGAACTTTTTAAGGCTTAAATCATTATATTTTCTAAAAATATGTAATTTCAACAAAAATTAGAATCTCCTAGAAATTGTAAACCAACTTTATGGGATCACCCCACCAAAAGTTTTTTTTACTCTGGTGGGTCTACTTTCATTTTTCAGGAAGAAAGATAGGACCTCCGCAACCATTAATGGCAGAATGGCCAGTACCAAGTATCAAAATATAAGCCTCAAAAGCTTCAACAAAGAATCCATGGCAAAAGATGCTTGAAAATATGCTTTGCGATGGAGGGGATTTTTAAAAGTGAAAAATGTAGAAAATTGACTAAGTCTAGAGGATGCACGCCTTACTACAAGGAAGAGGTTATGTAGTCCATGCCTTAGCCATTTCTCCAACACCTGTAAACGCAACATGGTGAAGGTGATTTCTAGGATGCACATGTTCATGTCGTCGATGACAATACTCAAACCAATTAAGCTACACAGCAAACGCGAAGCACGAAGAGATGAGGATTTTCAAAGAAAATGATGAAATTGTAGCTAAAAGAGCCCTTGCTGGCCAGGGGTGCCCATGAAGTTAAAAGGTCAAAGGCATTCATCACTTTTTTTACCAAGATGGTCATCCGCTTTGTGTTTTGGTTGGCTTTCCAATGCATCATCAAGCAAGATCACCTGATTCATTGATCACCGACAAATGGAAGCGAAGACAGGAGATGTTGAAAGCATGTATCATCAAAGAACTACAGTTACATCAAGGCAAAAGTGCCCCTGCTTGATAGGGGTGTCCTTCATTTTGGGTCACCTAATGAACTTTTCAACGATTGATTTCTACAAGGCATCTACTCAGCATCCTCTCAGCTTCGTGACCAACCCAGTTACACACTCAAAAGACATGTCAAGCATTCACAAACAAAGATCAAGCAAAAAGCACCAGATGCAAAGGTGAGATGAAAGGCATAAAAAATTGGCTAAGTGTTAAGGAAATTGCATCTTTCTAGAAATAGGCGTCCAACTTTTTGGGAAGTCAGATGTAGCCTTCAAGCTCCATGACCTCTAAGAATTCCTTCGTCTTGATCAATCTCAACAATGACACCATCAGCAAGTTCAACAAATAAATCAAACATCTGATGACGAGGATCAAATTGGGGTTCATGAAAGGTTGCAAGTCAAAATTACAAACACAAAAGGTCAAAGGAACAATTGTAGGCTAGAGGCGCCCAAACTTTTGGGATCTCTAAATCAACTTTCAACACCTGCAAGCCCAGTCATTCTTTTCGATACTGAATTGGTTATCCATTTCATATCTCAGCACGTTCACTGGAATCATCAGTCATCAAAGATCTCAGATCATAACATTGAAGGTCAAAATGGAAGAACTGAAAAGCATCTGAGAAAATGACTAAGTTTGATGAAGATTGCACCCTTTTGGGAAAAGGCGCCCAAGATTTTGAGGCATCAGATTCAGGTTTTAAGCTTTGCAACTCCCGAACACACTTCATCAAAGTTGATTCAACTCGGCAATGGATCTGTCAGCAACACTTCAGGATCAACCGAGCAACTAGAATCAAGGATCGAACAGAGGCACTTCGTCATAGGAAAAGAATTAAAAATGTTCAACTCCTCAACTTGGATGCCTAAAGTCAAAGTGAGATGAGTTGACTAAAGTTAGGATATTTTGAAGGCCTTTCATGTCTAAAACATCCCCAAAATGGTGGAATTTGCTCCAGTGAACCCTTGATCAGGAAGATTGACTCCTCAATCATGTGTTGGCACCTACACTTGATTGATTCAACATGAAACACTATTTATCAAGTCTAAGCGTCATAATTCAACATCTTTCTTTGCAGGTTGAAGCTCAAGAACAAATATATTTTTCTCTCCAAACATCTTTTGAAGATCTGACAAAGGGTTTTTTAACATTCCTCATATTTTCAAGAATCAATTGCACAAAGGGACAATTTATCAGAGGTTGCATCTCCAGGCACGATTTTCTTTAAAATCCAGAGAGGCGGTTTATAACTTCCAAACTTCTTCTTGTCTTTTTCCTCTATTTTTATCTTAGATCTTCTTGCATGTCTAAGAAAACAATATTTATTTACATATTTGACCTTCTAGGTATGATCGGCATAGCTTTTTGAATAAAACCCATGTGTCAGATTTTTCTAGACAAAGTAACCCTATTGCCCCTATTTTTAGGGTTTCCAAAAAAAGTCACAATTTTGAAAAACAAACAAATTGGGTTTGTTCAACTTTGAAGCACCTACAATACCCATGTGTTAGATTTTTTCAAGAAAAATAGTTCTTCACTACCCCTCGCTGCTTCTAAAGCTTTTTCCCCGAGAAGTTCTTGCATGTACAAGGAAAAGCAAGTTTTTGGAATTTTTGACATTATGGGTCCATTTAGAAAATTATTACCAAGAAAACCCACATCTCAGAATTTTTCATAAAAAGTCCTTCTCGACAAGGCTATTTTTAGTAGTTGTAGAAAAGTCTGAACAATATTGTGTGCACAGTCAATCTTCAAGATTTTCAAAATGCAGTTCTCCCAAGTCAAAAACAAGACCAAGACGGTCTTACTCCATGACTTTCTGAAGATGGATGACACTGATCTACATTGGGAACACCTAGAGGTTGATTTGGACAGATTGACAAGCATAGACACTCAAAATTCACAGGTTCCATATGGTTTCACCTCGTATGTATGATAGCCTTCCAAGACTAGTTTAGAGGTTTAAATACCATTGGAGCTCTGCACATGCAGCAAGTTCGTGTGCATTTCTCACAGCTAGAGTGTTCGTAGTCAAAGTCGACGAGTTTATCATACAACACTCTTTCATTGAGAAGAATCAAGAAAAGCGTCAAAAGCGCAAAGTTGCGGGAGAAACAAAGGAGATCACTCAAGCTACATAGTCGCCAAAGTTACCAATCAGTTCCTTGTCAGTATCAAACGTGAAGGTGGTGACTACATGAGTCTCGGTGACATGCAAACATAGTTCCAAGATCTCATCTGTGGTAGTTTTTGAGGTGACCCTATTGGTTGTGTGTTGAGTAAGATTGTAGTCATGTCAACAAGGCTAGATGGCGTAGCTGCAAAGAATATTGAATATCAGCAATAGATTGCGAGTGGAAAAGAGATGCTGCGAAGACATGTCATCATCCTACGAAGCATTAATTGTCCAGAGGCAGAAGAAGTCAACAACTAGCTAGAGGAATTGTTGACTAGAAGTGATGAGGTGTTAAACACCCAATTAGGACGTCTTACCCCTCCAAAATAGCATTTATGACAAATAGGAGTTAACTTGATGCCTCTTTCCAAGTTAACTCATTGTCCCATTGATCATGCATGTCTATCTCCACTAATTGTGGATGTCCATTTTGGAGGCACTTTTGTATTTGGAGTTCTTTTTTAGTTTAGTTTCAGTTAATTGAAGTAGATTTCCAATTAACTGTTAGGTTACCTACTTTTAGACATAGGAATAAATCTTGCTGATTGGCAAGAACTCATTGTTAACTCAAGGAGATTTTAGGGTTGCCTACTCCTTTGAGCTTCTATAAATAAGAGCATCCTTGCTCATTATTCTTTAACTCTTATTACTACACAAAATTATTGCGTCGTTGTGCCATCAAGCTTGCAAGTCAATATCTATTCACTCTTGGATGAGAGTCATTTGGTTTGATCGTAATTGTGTATGATTTTGTACCTTTGCTAGCCTAAATCTTTGTAAAGCGTTGAATGAGTTTGAAGAAATAAATCAAAAGGAACATGCAATTTGATCCAAAGTTTCAAGATCTATCAACATCTGTTTTTATAATCTATTGTTTCAATCTACCCCTTGGACAGGAGTTCCTCCTTGGGAATTTGGAGATTAATGGTTACCGTTTGATGTTGTCTTAAGATCTAGATTTCAGCCTACACCTTAGATAGGTGTCTTCACCTCCTCAGGAATCCTGTTATCCAGTTCATCGTTTTTTGTTGTTTCTAGTAATCTAAGTCTCAGCCTACACCTCAGACAAACATGTCATCACCTCCTTGGGAATCTTGAGATTCAGCTTACCGTGCGAGTGTTTACTTGCATAAGACCTTATTCTAGCGTGGATCTAAAAGTTCAAAGCCTTCAGACACATTCTGAGAGACGGTCGGCCCAAGTGATCCAATCATCCCATTCCGACTCCTATGCCCTCTTGCTCTGTTTATCTTGAGAAAATAGGATAGATTAAAAGTTAGCTTAGTTGTAGTCAATACCTTCAGAAACTAGAGAAAACCTTAGTTGCAACATATTGTGCTTTATGCACCCTTGTGCCCTACCGCTAAGTAAAAAGATAGGAACATTAGTTTACTTTACTTTTTATGCAAACATCAACAAAAAGAGGGAGCTTCCCCTCCTAATTTGAAGAGCGGTTACTACACATTGTGCATAGTTGTCTGTTTCCAATAAGTACTCCAGAGGTTCTAATTGAAATGCCAACAGGGCTAACCTATTCCCTGCAGACCACTATAAATTGAATATTGATACTAGGCCCACAAGACTACAAATACCCCCAATTCTAACCAACAAGCTTCTCATTTGCACCACTAAGGTAAGCCCCATGAAACAATGACCTTCCTTAAGCAGATTGGAAACAAAGAACCTATAAATTCTTTAAAAATATCAAAATATAGTATTGCCATGGGAGGTACAATCTCCATGCAACCACAAAGATATGTTGAGGGAAAAACCAAATGAATAATTATATGCCATTGGTGTGATTGTTGATCGACGTGTGGTATTGCTTAGGTGGCATTCTAAAAGCAAATTTTCGATAAGGCTCATCGAATACTTTGTGCTTAAGTATCTTTAAATCTTCTAAGGTTAGACCTCTATTTATGAGCTTTGATCATTGGTAAGATATTGTTTTTAATTTGATTGGAGATAAAATATTGAAGGCATGCCTAAGTATTAAGCCCACTCGAATGTCTTTCTTGTCTATTTGAAAGGCAATGCAATAAAATAGATATAATTAGGTAATGCAAAAATTTAATGATTGTTATTAAGAAAAATTATTAGTTCTTACATTTAAATAATTCTATTGAATTAATTGTAAAAATTTGAAGTATGAATTTTTAAAAAGCTAAAAGTTACTGATGTATCTCAACATTATAAATAAATGATAGAAATCTATCTTCAAAATTTAGCCCACATCATAAATATATAAAAGATTCTCTTCAAAAAGTACCCAAAATTGATAGAGTGCCTTCTAATGACACTGACAGATAAAAATAAGAAATCTTCTAAATTAAGAACTATTTTATTTCAAGATTACATTCTAAGTTGTCCTCTCAATATTTTTTTTGAGACTACAGATTTGTCGCTCAATTATAAACCCCGAACACAGGGAACTGCTTTATTAGTTAAATGTCTCTCTTGGGTGCCAAGGGAGAGCACATCAAATCTTTAAATTCCATGAAATATCATATGAAAGCAAAATGTATTTCTCACAACATTTTAAGATTTGTCATCCAACATAGGTAACTTGGAAAATATTTTTGCCCGTAGTTTACCATAACATGCAATCAGGGGATTAGTGATTTAACTTTTGTTATATCTGTAAATTCAACAATGGTATGGCTAGTAATATCAAATTCAATAATGGTTTAGTTGGCATAACAAAACTTTTTATGTCTGTAATGATGTCGCGGGAAAATTGTTTATGCTACTGGGAATAAGATTTAAAAATAAATAAGACCAGTGTCTTATATGTAAGTTGGCAATCAAAATAACATGACAAGATTTTTGACAGATTATATTCCAAAATAATATTGTATTAAATTCATTCACCCCATGAGTATATTTGTCTCTATATCAATTAAATGGAAGATCTTGTATTAGTATCTTTTACGTATCAATGCAACACCATAACACCTCCACTTTGTAGTCTATTATTTGTAAATTTCGTTGAAAGTCTTGACAATTTTTTAACTAGCAATCGCATCTTGGTGTGCAATGGGTACACCGAAAAGGTGTGGGAGGTGAATTAGGAAAAAATTTGATTTATTTTTTCATACATTTGTCTAGTACATGAGGTCAATTGGTAGGTGATTTTAAAAATGATATTGTTTATATATGATTATTATTATTACTATTATTATATTATTAATTTTATTTATATTTTTATTATATTCACTACATACTCTCTAACATATTAACATACATATAGTTTTTTTTTCTAATCTATCCAAAGATCAATTAAACTATGAGATTTTTTATAAATTAATTTAATTTGATCTATATAAAAACATGTTAATTATTAATTATAATAATTTCGTATTTATATTTAATATTTTGTATTATAAAATATGATATATAATACTAATCATATAGCCTATATATTCTATTATATATAATAATAAATATAATTATATTGTATATAATTTTATTTGTATTATATAAAATATATAATATATTAATTATATTTTGTATTAAATAAGAATATAATAATTATTAATTATATAATTATAAAAAAATTATATATATTTAATAGTTTTGTTAAAAATATAATATATAATAATAATAATAAATAGTATAATTATATATTTATAATTACTTTTTATTATATAAAATTTACATTATATATTAATTATGCTAATATATACTTATATTCTATTATATATAATTATATTTATATATTCTATTATATATAATAATAAATATAATTATATTGTATATAATTTTATCTGTATTATATAAAATATATAATATATTAATTATATTTTGTATTAAATAAGAATATAATAATTATTAATTATATAATTATAAAAAAATTATATATATTTAATAGTTTTGTTGAAAAATATAATATATAATAATAATAATAAATAGTATAATTATATATTTATAATTATTTTTTTATTATATAAAATTTACATTATATATTAATTATGCTAATATATACTTAACTATGTAGGGTAAAGGATGCCATAATGTTAAAAACCTAAATGTGCTCATTATTAGGATTTCGGCCGTAATTTTCATTTTAATAAACATACTCTTAAAACCCTCGTTGAAACCTTATTTCCAAGCTGCAGCTCGCCAAATTGGAGTGAAAGGTCAGTACCAACAAGGAAGAGTTTGGAGGAGTGGAAACCAATAGTTGCAAGGAAAAGCAGTAAAAAGCAACAGGGAAAGCAATAAAAAGCGGTGAAAAACAGCCGAAAAAATGGCAAAAATTGATGAACGGCTGAGATTCGTGAGATTCATTTAACCATCTTGCAAGGCCTCTCGGGGCTTTTGAATATCATTCACGGGCAAAATGAACTCGCGAATCTCAAATAAAGATACGCCTTCGGTGTAAAAATCCATCTCAAACATGAATCTTATTTCTGCATGGTTGTTGAAGATTTGAGATTCAATGTGCCATACAAGAGAATATTGAGCTCTTCTTATTCTGCAATCATCCATCTCAATATGAATCTTATTTCTGCATGGTTGTTGAAGATTTGAGATTTGATGTGCCATACAAGAGAATATTGAGCTCTTCTTATTCTGCAATCATATAAATATGTTTTTATATTATTGCAAATAACATGAGACAATTACTTGCAATCAAGGATTTGCTGGCATGCAAATCAATCCAGTAGCTTTAGTTGAAGGTCATTAAAATCGTCTGAGTCTAATGTTCATCCACTTGTATGTAGCACAGGAAATAAAAAAATTCAACTCAGCACTAAGTTATGCAGCATTATGGGGTTAGTTGAATCAAAGAACTTAAGAAGCTTAAGAATTGCCAGCATGTAGATTGATGAGTTATTTAAGTCCTTGTATTTGGAAATCCTTCCTTCTGCATTCAATAGTTTGGATTTCTAAATTTGACTAGTCCATCTGTAGCTTATTAAGTGCAACTATTTAAAAAATAAAATGAATGCTTGGAAACACATAAAATTGTTACATTTGTGGATGATTTTTGTTAGATTGGCATAATTTTTGGTTTATACTTGTGAGTTATGACTAAGGCCGGGTTGGATGCAGATTTTGATTTGTTTGTGACAACAAACAACTACTGAATGAATGTACGCAAAATAAATCCACCACAGGGAACATGAAATACAAGAATGAATTGCACCAAACTCCCCATAAATCTCATGATAAAAATTGAGACTGCAAAAACAAGCTTTTAATATGCAGCATGGAAAACTCATGATATGAATATGTGTAATGTCCCCTTCTTGCTCATAGCCAGTCTGAATTTCCATTAGCCTATTCGAGTTCCCATAGGCTAAGTGGATTTGATTAGGGGACTTGGCAACCAAAAGGAATTTTCTAGGTTTTTTTGGGTTTTCTTTGGCTTTTTTCCAATGGTGACGGTTATTTTTGGTAAGTTATAGTTGAATTTCATTTGGGTCAGTTTAGTGATTTAACTCACTTCCTATTTTTAGTAAGTGTTATTTTTAGTATCTAGTCTCAACTCCATTCATCCAGCAGCTCAGTGCAAAGTTTTCTATTTTTGGCAGTGATGAGTTCTCTTGGTGGTCGGGATTAATATTTGTTTATTTGCCACTTAAGTTTATAATGTTGTTATTTTAACTTAAGTGAGGAGGGCGTGGTTCATAAAAGCCCCCTTGGCCTAGTCAAGTAATATTGTTTTTAAAAAGGGGCCAATGTTATTTCATGCAATGCCTTAAAAGGAGGATTATATTTCATTTTTCAAGGCTAATGTTATGCTTCATAAGGCGGGACACCTAGTAGGGACTTAAATGTCAATTTTATAAAAATGAAAAGTGAAATTTTGGAGGCAAAAAGTTGGACGCCCCTTTTGGGGTAATTTCATGTCATTTCATAAAGTGAAATGAAAGGAACAAATATTCAAATTAAAATTCAGGTTGCCCTAATTCTTCCTTCACTTTATAAATACGAGTTTGAGCTCTCATTTGGTCATGCAAGCTTTTGACAATGTAAGGAGACTCTGTTGGATTGTTTCCAGAATTCATACATTGTTGATTAAGGAACAAAAAACCCTCTCCTTCAATTGTTGGTTTATGTTGATGTTACAACTTCAGTAGTATTCTTCCAGCCATTGAATATTCTTGATTGAATAAATTAAATAATAGCTCAAGCTATTTAATTTATATAGTCTTCTATTTATGAAGAGGTGTGATTTAATTAATTGGCACGAGTTCTTAAGTGTGCCGACTTTCTTCTAATTGGTTGCGTCCAAATGAAGAGGCATCTCTTATTATCTTTGGAGGCCGACTTAAGACTTATGAAGAGGCACGTATTTCTAAGAGAGGTCGACCTCTTGTTATTATATGTTTTGTTATCTATATTGCAGCCGACTTTGGTTTTGAAGAGTTGCGTCTCTTCCATCATTAGATATATATATGACTTCATTTGTTCACCATTGATCATCCATTCATTCGCACTTACAGTTCATTCTCATACAGTTCGAAGTTTGCATATGCCAGTTCATTCAAGAGCAATCTGAGATTCATATAGAAGGCTGAGATAGTTATTGATAAATTGTAATCATTCAGTTCTGTATTCGCATCATACTGTGGTGTTGTGTGTTGGCCTTTTGAGTAGCCTATTGTATATGTATCAGTCATATTGAAGATTCAATAATATAAGAGATATTATTGGCTAGGTTTTTCTCCCTCAAGAGGAGGGTTTTCTCAGGGTATCTGCTGTGTCTTGTGTTAAGTTTTGAATTAATTTCTGTGCATGTTAATCTGATCACTAAATTTAACAGTTTCGATGGTGAAAAACCCACCCTAGCTGGTTGGTGCTTGGATTGAAGATTTTCAATGTTTTGGCTTGTTGGTTGAGCATTTTGGATGATGAAACAAGAGGATATTTTCAGTATTTTAATGGGTATTTTGATGTTTGGTCTTGGTGTGTGGATTATTACATTTTGGTGTGGGTTTGTAGCTGATTCCACCTATTTTCAGAGGTCTGAGACAAACTTCTGAGGTCTGAAAATTGCATTTTCTGAGTAGCTGGAAGGTGCCAAATAGGTCATATCTCTGTGGTGTGCAAGAGACTTCTTCTAGGTATTGCATATTTGGAAACTCCATGGCTGGGCGCCCCAAAATAACTATTCACTTGCAATATTTGGTGAAAATCTGAATTTTAGAGATAAATCGCCTTTCTAGGGAGCGGAGCCATTACCTTGGATTGGGGCTTTCCAAATCTGAATTGAAATCAGAAGTTGCAGGTCTGTACATTATCTTTTCTGGGCATCGTTGCATGGTTACATAGTGGTTTAATGACTCTGAACAGTTTGGAATGGGTGGCTCTTGCAAAAGCTTGGTTCATGAGGAGTTTGGAATGTACGGACACCCTTTGACTGTGACTAAAATAAAGTATTTTATGGACTGTGAACAGATCTGAGTTTATCTCTAAATCTGAGTATTTATTTGTGAGCTATCTCTCTTGTTTTGTGGTTGAAAATATCTTAGTGTTTGGTTGTTATGCAAGCTATTATAATTGATATGTTTATTGACAATGAAAACAATATAAATGTTGAATGAAACCTAGAAACCATAATCCCTTCTTCATTCCGTCTAATTTGAAAACATATACAACACAAGAAAAAATCAGGGGTATACATTACAATCTGTAGGAAGCAAACCCGCAGAGAAATTGATTCCCTCCATCTTTATCAGAAATAAAGATTCTAGACTTCAAAATGATCGATGTAGTAGTATCACTGGGTTAATAGATGCCAGAAGAAGCAATATACTTTCCAAACACTGCAAACAGCCAAGTTTCCAAAAAACAACTATATAGCTATACTTCAATTTGACATTACCACCCATGGGTCAAAAAAAAGGATGAGTTCTACAAAATCATATTACTACATATGAGTGACAGTCAAGTCAAAATGTATAGCACATTAAACATCTTGGGATGTCCAGAACATTCTTGCTTTGAGAGGGGATGGAAATACTGATTTCTACAGTTTTGTTCAGAAGCCAACTACCTTTCAAATAATACAAAAATCTAGATGACAAGAACCTTAAAAAACATTAAGAAGAGAAAAAATCTCATGTCATCAAGATGATCTCAAGCGCGTAATGAGTTCATCCTGCAAAAACAATGATACAAGCATCACATTCATTTATCTCAAGTATATAAAAAATTTAAAAGCCAGATGATAAAAAATATCATCAGAGTAAATTTATATAAAGCAAAAAAGAGAACAAACACCACAAGGCATATCAATAGATCATAAGGCTTGTTGCTCCCACCTTTTTCCCTTTTGTTGGTAAACCCTTTTCTTTCAAAAGAGATCGAAGTTTTTCCACTGTAAAACTTTGAAGGTCCTTTTCTGACAACCTGCTCGAACCTCCCTCTGCAAAAGCTTATGTCAATGCATTGTCAATTTGTCTACTGACCATATTAGTAAAACAGGATTCTCCTATTTAAAGATATAATTAATACATAATTACAACCTATAACTATAATAAACTCAAAAGTGCAGAAATGTGAAACAATGCACTACAACAAACTCCGGAGCATTATCTCAAGCTGTTTTCCTTGTAAGAAAAGCTCTAATATAATTTGCAGCTTAAAAATTTAGCCATGAAGAGATATTTCTGTTTGTATGGACCATTCAGTAGTTTGGTGTTAAGGTTTTTCAACGAGTGGTCTCATAAAGACTGACAAGGAAGCTGGATCGAATTTGATGCAAACATCCATTGAAGTCTTTGTCAAAAAAATTTGCCTGTATAGTCAAATAACATATCAACAGAACCTCTACTATAGGCTGACTGATAGCTCAACAAGTAGAAAGAAAAATCAGATAATACACAATCAAAAAAACAAAACGAAAAGGTAATTGGGAAATAATAAACTAAACATACTTGTTCAAAATAAAGTTTTGGTGTAAAATGGAAAATGCTAACAAACCAGAAACACAAATGCACCAAGACAGCTCCTCCATTAAAAGCAAATAGTGCGAGAGGACTCTCAACCGCTTACAAAATCACAGCTCGTCCAATGTTATATTAATGCATCATTCAATGGTTTCTAAGGGAGACAAACCCAGTAATACATATATATGATTTCTCAAGGGCAAACAGACAGTGGTCTTGGTAGGAGTTGCCTCAACCATAGGCATTGACCAAGTCTGCCATCTCTTTAACAGATATTATACTAGAGAGGTTGCATTAGACAAGTAGCCATCCTAACATGTACTATCATGTTCCAAGCTTTGAAGAAGACCCAACGGGAGCCTACACTATTCACCTTAGGTGCATGAGCTTTCCAAAGAAATTTAACATTTATGATTCATCAGATTTACTGTCTGTGATGATGACACCAACTAATGTTCAAGACTTCAGTATTAAAGTAATGTTTTATATTGTAATAGTCAATTAGCTTTTAGGATAGACTTCAGAAATCTTCCTATGAGTTATCTATCCTTTCCTATGAGGTTCTTATCTTTTATGGATAAGATATTTGTTATCCTATATAAAGATGCTTTTGTTCCTTATTTCTTAATAGATTTTCACGCAATCATGGTTGACTTTCTATATTTGTTTTTTGTAATATGGTATTAGAGCTCGGGGTTTGTAAATTCTCAAGATTGATGAGCGCATGAATTCCACAGACTATGGCAGTGATGAATTGCACACAAGGGACATAGAAAAATGTGTCAAAGGAAGCTGTACAAATTCGTACAAGAGTTTTGGCAATTTTTTTCAATAAATTCGTGTGTTTATTTTTTGCAATTTTTTTGGCAGATATTTTTTTAAATTCATGGGTTTTTCAAAATTGGAAATCGCATTGGTTTATTGGAGAAATCACAACATTTTTGAGTTAAAAATCACAGTTTTCTTTATTTGCAACTCGCACACCAAGGCTTTTCTCCAAAATTGCATTTTTTTTAAAGAACTGTGGATTCAGTCTGCAAAATCACGCTATTTAATTTCTTACAGAAAATTGCATCATTTTTGGGGCAGATTGGCATCAGATTTTCAGTCAAATCACGACCTAGTTTCAATCAAATCGCAGTCATATTTTCTGAAGCTTTTTTGATGATTTTCTCTATAAAAAATTGAGTGTTATCTACAAAATGCATTTGTGAGGGTTTTCAGAAACAAATTGCGCCATTTTTCTAGGTTTTAGAGATCACGTGACTGGTTTTTGACTGTGGGCGACTGTTTACTTAAAGTTTTTTGCCAATATTTACACATATTTTTATTGTAAAGTTTTCTGCATGTAGGGTTTGGCAAACTTTTTCTACAATTTTTTGGCGAAAAATCATGGTTTTATAAAAAATTTGGCACCAACTAGAGTTTAACCGAAAATTACAGAATTATTTTGCAAGTGTTTGGATGATTTAAAAAAAATCATGGGTTTTCTTTTGAAAGGCAGCTAGGGTTTTCAGATCTCTTTGAGGACTAAAAAATCATAGGTACAACCTTGTTTTGCAAGTTTTTGACGATTTTTTTTAATAAAATCATGGTTTTTGCTGCCCAACTGAAATTTTTGACATTTTTTTATAAATTTGTGGTTGTGGTGTTCATTGGGGTTTGACCTACAAGTCTGACGAGTCTTTTCATTTTTTGTGATTTCATATTGCAAGAGGGATGGCTTTGTTGCCCAACATCATGTTGGAAGGCAGCCCAAGGTTTACTGACAAAAATTATAACACCCAAAAACAATGGATGCTCACGATCTTCAAGTATAGATATCTCGATCAAATCGTCCTCAATGCATACACTCGTCCAACAATTGTAGGTAAAGACCAGGACAAGTTTGATAAGCATAATCGTGAAAGCCATCATGCTCATTATATTATCTGTAATAGATGCAATGCTTCTAAAGGTTCCATCAGGCAAAACCTTTGTGGAGATTTGGTCGCACCTGTGAGATCTACACAAGATGTCAGATAAAGGCAAGGCCTTCTTCCTAAAGAATATGCTTTTCTCCATCACGATGGATGAGAAAATGTCTTTGCAAGATCATTTGATGAAGATCAAAGACATTTGCAATCAATTGCAAGCAATAGGTTGCACAATGGAAGAAGAAGATATGGTGGTTATAATGTTGAAAAGCTTACCAAGGCCATATGAGCATTTCATAGAAACACTCAACATCACATCTACCAACGTTGACCTGAAGTTCAACGATTTGTACAACAAACTCTTGCAACATGACAAATAGAAGAAGCAATTTGGTACCAATAGTGATTCACCAAGTGTGGAAAAAGCCTTTGCAACAAGGGCAAGGGCAAAGGCAAGTGGCCTCAAAAGAAAGGTCAAAGAAATTTTAATGATACTTCGAAGAATTTGAAGACTATCACATGAAGAAGAACTACAAAAAGAGGTTGGTTGATCAAAAATCCAACCAAGGAGGGTCTCAACAAAAGGCTCATCGTAGAGAGTTTTGAGTAGAAGTCTGCAATACACCATGTACAAACTTGCACTCACAGCAACAGTAGCAACAACCCAGAAACCAAATTCATTTTTCAAAATTAAGAGGCACTCGTCCACAAAATGAAATAACAATGCAGAATGCCATAACGGAATTGGACTAACACTGAAATGAACAAACTACCACAGATATACCGCTTCTAGAATCAACAGCGATTAAGCACAAGAAAATGATTTAAGCTCTAATTATGATGACAATAATTTGGAGACAACAATATTGCATGCACTACCCAACAAATACTACTCACCCAATTGGGTTTCCAAGCACCGAGTTGATGGTAGCATAAAATAATGACATTGAACATCAAGAGTTATATCACAGCCCTCATACACTGCAATCAAATGCACATCCCAAGAGAAATATCGCACCTGAACCAAAGTGCAGTTCTAGGCGATACTGACCACCAATCTAATTCACAGAACAAGTGTGCACAAGTATTCACGATCCTGACCAAGATACATTTGCACTATTGTGTTCGCACAATTCACATGAGGGTCATTTGATATCTAGTTTACAATATTTAGCTGTCGTGGATCAATTGCCAATGGGAAAGTTCGCTCAAAAATTAATTGGGTTTTGTCAAGATTCAATTCTTCTTTGACTCTGGTGTGATAAGGGCTGAATGGATTCCACGTACAGCCAAGTCACCCAATGTCTAGCAATCGATGTTGAACGGACCTGAAAGCTCTCGCCTTTGTATGATCTAAATGTTTAAGGCGTTGTTCTTTCCCGTGATTAGTGTTCCATGGGGACGCATCCCCCCCCCCAAAAAACCCCGCGTTTCCTAGATGGGGACGTCTTGGAGACTTGGGGACTGGGGGGGACGTCCCCCCACCAACCCACTATCAGCGCCGCCATCCCACCACTAGTGTCGTTTCCAAGATGCGCTAGGACTTTGAGGACGTCGAGTGTCCTCAAAGACGTCTAGGGATTCCTAGTTGTCTCCAAGATGTGTAATTCTTATACTTATACATCTTTTTATAACTATTTTTTCAAGTACTATATGTATTTCAGCACCCGCCCTCAAGTATGCGTCCCTCAGCCCCAAACTTAGACCCGATCCGCGTCCCCAAAGCGTGTCCCAGATCCCCCAAACCGTGGAACACGCCCTTGATGTGCTCACCTAGGAATTGGACCTTGGAAATGTGCGGGGATGGATTGAGGAGTCATAGCTAGAGGCCTAGCTTCGCCAGCTAGTCGCCCTTAACCACTACCAGGCCCATACCTATGCTGTACCTCTAAAGAAATCAAAAGCTCGGAATGGTGCAACTTGAGAGGAAGAATTTAGCAAGGTGGCGTCTTAAGTTCTTGACACTGTAGGGCTGGCATCCACTGTCGGTCGAGTTATGCCTTTCCTCCATGATGATCAAAATTGCTACCCGAGTTATAGCTTCTACTATTGCATAGGGCAATTGTTGTAATGACCAGAATCAATGTGATGAATAAAACATGTTGTTTCTTGTTATCAAAATGAATGTATCACCAATCTAATGATTGTCTCATTTAAATGTTAGATGTTATTTTGGATGATATAGTAATGAAGATGTTGAATAATGTTTATTCTAACTTTGTGATGTTTTCATGAATACTATCTTGTTGTAGCATATGACTTTCGTTGTCATGTCATGGTGTGCAGGTAAGAGGGCCATTCCTCCAGGCAGAGGAGAAATATCACTCTAGGAGGAGCTTGGTCGGGTAAACAATAACGAGAACCATTTAAGCATGCACACACGTCCCTTAGACTGAGTAAGCTAAGTCAATTTCTTAGAGTTAAGGTTAAGTCATCCATAGGCTTGAATGTTGACATTAGAAGTCTTGTTTACTTCTTTATGTGTGAATAAGTGTTGTTTACCTGTGTATCTGTTTATGATATTACGAGCATATGGTGATAACATTATTGGTTAGAAGATGGCCATATATATATGTATAGAGAATATGTGCATATCTATAGGTATATACATATCGATACAGACGTATGACGGCAAATGGATATGCTCATACGAATGTATCAACATGGTATACATACAAATGCGTGCTTATAGTGACACTGACATATGTACATGTATATATATACTCATAACCAGTGATATTTATGGATATTTAATAATATTATTTTATTATTGACCGGCAACTTGTGTAAACATGAAAATATATTATATATTATATAAATATATACATTTATATTTAAGTAAATAAATATATACATATATACATACATATATATATATATAAATTATGCGGAGTAATTATTTATATATATATATAACTTTAATAAATCTATATATATAAATATTATATAATAAATGATTAAAATTTATATATTAATCAATTTAAAATAAATTGATTTGTCTCATAGTTAAGTCTTTAAATAAAGACTTTATTAAAAACTATGAACCATGGCATAAATCGACTAAGATCTTTATGTAGGCCAATTTGATAAATTAATTCAAAATACTTTTGAACTATTGGAAAAATATGAATTTACACATATACCATCGAACTTTAGCAAAAGGGAAATATTTGAGTTTAATTTTGATTTGTGAGTGGAGGAAGCCGCGCTAGGAACTCACAAGTTGGAGGAAGAAAAATGCAGAAACCACGACTTGGTCTCCCGCAAAGGGAAACACAGCCAGAAAATATGGCAGTTGAGCCACAAGTGTAGGCAAAGTGGCGGGCATATAACCTTGACTAATTCAAAAATGGTGAATCATTTCTTCATAGGGCACCATAACAAGTAAGTTCCTATAGGTGGCGTTTTTCCCTTTCTGAGTTGATTTATTCTTGATTTGTTGGCTCAAATGAAGTCGAATCACTTCCATTTTTTATGAATAAGGGTTTAGAAACCCACCATGTCTCACTTTAAATGTTTTTGGGCATTGTGTTGTCATTCAACATGCCTTCATAAGTGGAAATCGTTGCATTCCGGGCCCTATTTATAGACGCCATGTCATTCTATATTTTATCACTTGTGCAATTCGAGTTTAGCATTTCCTTTGAGCTATCATTTCCATTTCATTATTCTAGTTGCATATTCTGCTTTTCTGAGTAGAAAAATACAGTGATTTTACCAGCAATTGCCATAAAAAGTGAAAATCCCAATATGAGCTGAGAGTAATACCATCGTGAGTTTATTGTTGAGTAAGAAATTAGTGGTAGATTCATTATTGAGAGCAGATTTAGAGGGAGTTCGTTATAGAGTGAGAAACTATCATTGGGAAGCCGATTTTAGTGAGAAGTCACTGTTATACTAGAAGCTTGACTGAAAGAGGGACTGGAAGAACAATTTTGGAAGGAGAAGCTTTAAAACAGGCATGGATCTTCTTTATCTTCTATCTTTGGTTTCTATTATCATGTGTTTGTTTGCTTTCCATAGTTTTAAGAGGATAGAACTATTAAGAAGAACATTTACAAATTATGCATAAAAGGGAATTTGTGTAAGGGAATCAATGAAAAAGGGAATTTGTGAAAAGAACTTAAGGGAATGGTTTAATTATTTTGCATAAGAGGGAAAATAAGTGAAAAAGATAAAGGGAAGAATTTAAATGCATTTAGAATGAATATTGCATGTTTTGTGTATGATCTCCATATATGGAGAATACAATGAAGTAGTTATTATCTATTAGATCTAAAATGAAGGCGTAATCAAGTAAGGTCTTTAAGGCTTAAGTTATTAGGTTAACTAAGACAAGCTAAGCACCCTAGGATAAAGATTTTCAGATTAGGAGTTATGTTACAAGACAATTTGTAGACCTGCTTTTGTTTCTTCTAAGTAAGATAGTTTGTTGTAGATAGTTTGAGGTGATTGAATACCATTGGAAGGACATAGCCTATGCATAGAGTAAGATAGCCTTAAGTCAAATCGTCTCCTCGAGTAGTGTTTATGATAGATGACCTCATTCAAAGTAATCGAATGAGAATACTTTTGGACAAAGTAGTGAAATGTAACGCATATCCACTTAGGTGAGATAGTTGAGACTGGCTAATCGACAATTCATCAGGATCCTTGTACTAGTTCAAGATTGAAATAGTAAGGTTCTAGTTGTGTAGGACACAACACTATGCTCAATTGGTAATCATTAAAGGATACCCCTACCAATCTCTTCAACAAAGGGAGGGCCATCTATTAGATAATGGATGCTGGGACCGCATTATAAGTCCTGTAGTTACGGAAAAGTGTCGAAGTGATGTTTCTCCTCCACAAAGAAGTGGCCGATGTACCAAGATTTGAAAGGAAAATAACCTCGACCTTCTTACTACTATTTGTTCAAAAGCTCTCGAGCTATGTATGTTATTGTATCGCTTTTGTACTCTGACTTATATTTGCAATGAAAATGGAATTCATGTGGAAATATATTGTAACTTGTATACATTTATCAATGAAGAAAGGAAAAAATTTATTGTATTGCCTTTGTTACTTGTTATCTTTATATGTTTGGAGTAAAATTGGAAAAAATTTAATTTACGCAAGGGATAGGTCATTACAAAAATCAAACATGAATTTGAAATATATATAACTATGGTCGACTCAAAGCGAAGTCAGCCCAAAAAAAAATTTAAATATTATTTTAATAATTTAAATTTATATTATATTTTAATATTATTTTAAATATTATTATTAAATTCAGAAGTGTTAAAAAACACTATTTTGCACCCTTAATTTGAAATAGGGCCTTGTCAAGAAATGGGGACATGATAGTCCTCCCCGCTCAAATGTTGCTTGCCCTCAAGCAACTTCAAATCCAGATCCTTGAATGTCTTTGCTCCTGTTTGCGTCTTCATCGTTGCCTTGGTCGAGACTTCCTTGGGCCTGCCTTGGAGAATCCTTGAAGGACAACCTCTTTTCCATCAGCTTTGAACTTCAACTCTAGAGTTTGGCAGTTTATTGTGTACTCCCCAAGTGAATGCAGCCATTGCACTCCCAAAACCACATTTGTCTCGCCAATGCCAACTATCTAGAAATCATCCCACATCTTGTGTCCTCCTAAGGTCAACTCCATTTGTTGAATTCGGTGAGTGCATGGAATAGTGTAACCATCTGCCACTAGCCCCCATCAATGAAGTTATGGGTGGCTCCACTATCTATCAATACCTGCTACGATGGAATGTAATTGTTACTTTATTACTCTATCAATCGCCACCTCCATTATTATTTGTTAGTCTGGCAATAACATATTTATATGTGCTTTGACTCTTTGGCTACCAAAGTATGTATCAACCAAAGTTAATTAATAATTTAATTTGTATTTTTCATGTCAAAGTGAGTTGTTAATATAAAGAAAGGTCGGCCAAAATTAACTTTTCAAATTAAAATATAATGAATACTTTTCACATAGTCTAATTGGTTGACCCCATTTATGAAATAGATTTAATGCTGCCATATGCATTAGAATGGTACAATCTGCTCTTTGCCAATAGAGATTTAAACTTGATTTTGCTCGGTCTTTGAACATCAATTAGTGGCCTTTGGCCTTTGTCGTTCATACGATTTCTTCCATTTACAATATGCTCACCAATGACCTTTGAAATCAGTGAACCAAGAACTCAAATCACAGATAGAAGACAGACAACCTTTAGGTTTAATAGCAATGGAAATATATGATAGACAACATAATGCACAAAGCACACTATTAAAGAAATGCTTCAAGTAAAACAGCCAACAAATAGAAAGGAAGGGTGCCCAAATTATATTTTTCTCATTATTGTCTTCTAGATGACACTATAAGAAAAACACAAAACTTACTCCTCTTCTTTGAACTGACAGAGGCAGTACCTGAATTGTCTCTCTTTGCAGATGATGATTTATCATCAAGTGGTTTCTGTATATTCGAACTTTCACAAGGAACATGTTAACAGCAATTTGCATAATAGTAGTAAAAAGAATGTATCAATTCAACCAATGAAATGCTTGTTATGATTCACATCACAAAATTGAAATCTCTCAAGAACCATAATGGTTACACATCCACATCACAACATAGAAATTCAGGAATTTAAATGGTTACACATCACAAAATTGAATATTTGAGGTATTTCTTTCTCCTAAACGATGCTTAAAACAGCAAATTAAAAAATCAGTGTTTTATCCCAAGTATGTCTTTTTTAACTCTCTTCTTTGACTTTATACTTTATAAATTACTCGAATTCTAGAACTGAATCATCTTTAAAAAATAGCACCATTAGCCAATTGAATTGTTTTAATCCTTTACAAAATTCATGACTAAAACTATTTTGTATAATCATTGCCTCAATGGATTGCAAGTTCCTCTTCAGCTGAGTGGAAATGGACTACACTTTTTAACAATCACTTTAGCACAACCAATTGGAAATGGGGGCAGAGGAACTGATCTATGTGCATTCCAACTTTGTCCCTTCTATGACACAAGTAACCTGACTGGAAGCATGGGACAATGATGTGTTTAGATTCAGCACTAGTGCATTCTGACTTGGTTGTTTCTGTATGTTAAGAGACATCTAAGCAAGAGCCACATAACCAAGCTAGTGGGGGTGGCAATGCCACTGTTACTGCTGCTGATTCTAATCAGCCAGATTCTGATTTTCATGCTCTCAATTAAGAGCAATATGATGATTTACTTCTGAGTTTTCCTATGCACTGTAGTACACCATTGACAATTATCTTATTTAAGCAAATGATGGTTTATTTTGAGTTTCTTGCAACTATATAGTATGACTGTATGACAGATGACCATTGACTATTATCATATTTTGAACTATAGCTATAATCCATGTCGATTTATCATTTGACAACTACTTATCAATTAGATAAGTATATTGTGATTAATTTTGTTTATACCATTCATGTTATAGTCAGCTTTGTTTATTTCAGGTATATTTTTTTATTTTTATTCTTAACAGATGCAAGC
>VDFB02122530.1:0-29654 GCA_007258455.2 Sequoia sempervirens | reverse complement strand
CACTAGAAATTTCTACAAATACAGGCATTGGAGGTCATGGTGGAAGCTTTCCAACATCGATCAAATTGTTCTCTGCATGCACAACCAACTCGTATTCGTCAGGTAAGATATCCCCTCCCATGGAGGTTATCATCACCGCGATGCCCAAATTGAAGGCCTTCAAGTAGAACATGAACACCATCGCAATTGGAGGTCAAGCAATCACAGGGATTCTTTGCCAGGTTTTGTGGAACTTGGTATTGAAATCACTCATGGCCTCTTGCGGGGCTCTTTTGATTGTGATCAGTTGATGTAGTAATGAGGATTGATCTCCCTTTTCTGAGAAGTGTTCAAACAACCTCTCTCTAAGTTGATCCTAAGAGCAGATAGAACCAGAGGCCAAAGATCGATAACAATCTTGGGCCTTTCCTTTGAAAGAGGCAGCCAAAAGCCTAAGAGCAATATTTTCCTCCGCAATTTTATGTACTCTACATACCTTCGCTATATCTTGGAGGTGTTCAAAGGAGGTTTTGAAGTATTCTCCAAAAAAAATTCGAATAGCCTTGAGGGCTTTAGAGGGTATGGGAGGCCATACGTCTAGGGGCATAGGTGGTCGTAGTGAACTACCGCTATCCCAGGTTACAAAATTTCTACAAGCAAGGGTAGCTACATGAGCCATGGAGAAAAGATTCTTATGAATTGAGTACAGTGGTATTCTGATTTGAAAAGTTTAGCCTCTAGGTGTGGTAGATAAGGCTCTAAATTTTGGTCTCTCACTCCTTGCTCTATCACCCCTTACAGGTGATACAAAACTTATAAGTCTTCTTCTCCTAGGTACTGAGGCAGGTAACTAGGAGTACTAGAAATGGCCTCTTGACAATGCTCTTGTTTGGATTTTGGGCATGAAATTTCCAACTTCTTTCCTTGGCCTGATTTAAGAAATATTTTAGACTTTTAATTAGACCTTCGAAAAACTTTGGGTCCCACCGGCATGCCAGAAAAAGAATTGTTTATCATCAAAGCTTGCGCCTCTCCGATAGCCTTATGTGAAATTCAACAAGTGGGGGACCGATTTGCACCTCATAGAATACCTCTAGGATTTTTTATAGAAATCCAACTCTTCTTTGAGTTTTCGAGAAAAGGGTAAAAAGAAATGTAAGCATAAAACATAAAAATGGCGATGCGCCAAAGCTTTTACAACATTTCAAACCCAATCTTTCCTATGAATGATATATTAGACACATAATACCACAACCCTTCATTGTTGTGAAGAGAACGAATAACAAAGGCTAAATACAAGCACAGTGCAATCTTTCAAATATCCTCGCAGGTAGTGTTCATTATGGTCCGATCAAGCATAAAGATTTCTGAGGTTAAAAAAAATATTAAAAAATTGCATAAACTCTTTCTCTTCTTACAACATAATATGAAAAAACAACCCTTTAGGAAAGTAGAGAAGTTCAACAAACATAATCCAATTTCCATAAGTTATTATCATACCATATAAGCTTATAGCATGGAAATCAACTACTCAAACTATTTGAATTCAACTTAACATAGTGTTTCATTCTAAATGAACGCATAAAGAAGGAACTTGATAAATGCCATAAAATGCACAGTCTCAAAGATTTTTTTTGAATAGTTTGTGCTTGAATCTCAAATGAACTTAGAAAACAAATTTCAGATGCTAATCCGATAATAGTTTGAGTTAAAACAATATAACATGCCATAGAAAAGCAGTGTTCTACCAATTACTTCTGAAAAATACTTCTATGCCTAAAGAAAACTAAAGAAACTGGAACTTAGAACTTGGGAAAAAACTCCTTTTTGTTGCCATCTCCTATTTATAGATAAAAAAAGAGAGAACCACCGCCACATTCCAGAAGTAATTGCTGCCAGAAGTTGGAATTTGATAGCTCACGATCTAATTGTAGATATTTAGTTAGGTCATAGCAATCTTTGCTCATTAATTCCCAATTGCTACATTAATGCCCTTTAGATATTTAGCAAAGATCGTTATATGCAAACAATCATATCCTAGAAAACAACCTTGAAAAAGTCTAGTTGACTAATCACGTGGCTCAACAGTGCCGACTGAAAGTTCCCATCCTGAGAACCAAAAGACCCAGCATGCTCCGACAAACCTCAAAAAAGATCACTTCTTAAAAGTGAAAACTGGCTGCAGTGAAGAGATGGCATGTCGAGCAGTCATAGATTCTCAAATTTGTGAAAATATTCCTTGAGAAAATATTCGTCAAGCTAACACGTGTCACAACCCTCTCCTAGGAAGGAAAGCGATAAACAAAAGCCACACAACCACCACGTGGCACATTGTGCGCCTTTTGAGAACACTTTACTTTGAGTGTGGACACATTCGAAGCCAAAAACAAAAAATGATTAAGGCAAAAATGCTTCATATAAACCAATAAAGAAGAGTAGAGTGATGTACTCAAGAGACATGTAGCAATTGTCTTCTCATTTTGAGGAGATCATAATTAAAAACATAAGACCATTGCACCCTTGGAAGAAGAGATTTGAAGGATAGTTCAAGTGATAAATGTCCATTAGAAACATATGTTGCCTCACTAGTGGTACACTACACAACTTTATGAGGCTATGAATAGAAAGTTACAAAAGGATTATGATTCACTATTGCAAGATATTGTCAAATTGAACAAAGAATTTGGAGAGGAGAAAGCCAAATCTAAAAAATATTTGGCTCAAATATAGTCTTTGAGTTCAAAACTAATTATGTCTATCCCTAATACTTCTCAAGGAGAACCTCTACCATGATAAGGCACAAACATATTGATGACACAAATCAAATCCTTATGAGAAGATAAAAGGAAATGGGGCATCAAAACAAAACAATAAATTGAAGAACTTGTCAAGGGAATTCTTAAGGCTATGATATCCAACCTCACAAAGATGGCAGATGATTCATAGGAATTCCATGACAATTTGAATGAGGTTATGAATCAAATACAAAATGTAATCTCATGATTAGTAAAAATTAATGTGAGAAAAATCCATAGAATAATTACAATGAGGATCATTCATAAATTATAAATTGTGCACCTAAGAGCCCACATAAAATCACAAAGATATAGAAAGTAACATTGTTATTGTATGATGTCTAAGTTATTTTTGTCACTAAAGTGTAACTACTCCTAAAAGATAAGGTGAAAGAATTTCAAGAGCTGGAGGAAATTAGCATTTCCAAGACCACAAAGCTCAATTGAAAAATAAGGCATTAGGGAAGTGGTTAGGTGATTTTTAAAGTTTGTTACCTACCCTGATTAGCCCATTTCTACAAGAGGATAAAGTTTATCCCATTTTGGTGAGTTTTTGAATTGACAAGGATTTAGTCTTAGAAAAAAATGGATAAATGTCTTAGAGAGGTTAAAGTGGCCTTAGATACCAAGTACACTACTCATATGAATAAGATGAAGACAATTTTGGATGTAGATTGGCCCAAGGGTGAGACTTTTGAAGAATGGATAGGGAAATTTTCCAAGGAATTTTGATGTTGCATTTATGCCATAATATTCTAATGTCATATCTATAAGACAAGTATGAGTTATCATTTATGGTTATGAAAGGTCAATCAAATGAATAGTAAAAGCTAATTGAAAAGAGAACATAAAGGGAAAAGGTACACTATAAATCTATCAAGACAATCATTACAAAAATAGAAGATCTCTTATGTATAATCTGCTCATGCATATGTTGTGATGAATGACAAGATTGATGCAATTTAAGAGCAAGGGAAAATTATTAAATATTAAAATTTTATGGCATTGCATTGTGACGAGATAAGATGGTTCAATGCAATGTCTAGGGTTTTCACAAGAGTAGCAACTAATTAAATGATCATTAAGTTGATAGTGAAATATTTGTAATATATAAAGAGTAGGGACTTGCTCATATAGCATGAAACATTTCATTTGATCGGTAATCAAGATTAGGTATTAACAAAAAAGAAATGGGAGGGTCTTGGAATCATTACTTCTTGCAGCTTATTGTTTAAAGGTTCCCATGTTGCATTGATGATGTATGTATGTTACCTTCTATTATTTGGTGGTAAGAATACCATGAGTCTTTCATTTTTCTAATTTCATTCTTGAAGGTGAGAGTTCATGGTTATAATCTAAAAGCAATCTAAGTTTGTGTCAAATAGAATTATGTTAATAATTCATCCTTTCTTTTTTGAGAAGTTATTGTAATACATAATTTTACTTGAATGTTCAAATTGCCTCCATTGCTATATCAGTTGCTTGATGAATTTTTTGTCTAGATACACATTTTTTGTGTTCATGCTAATGTCATGTTAGTTTGTATTCAAAGAATTCTATATTCTATTAGGAAATCATTTTAATAGAAAATATTAGTGATTTAACATATGAGTGATAAGTAAATAAGGCAAAAGTAGATGTCACTACAAGAATTATTGAGATTAGGGTTTGAAAAAATAATTTCACACTAGATAAGGGAGATCCATCAAATGACAACCTAAATTGTAGGAAGGGTTTGGATCAAGGCAAGGTGTTTGGGGCCCATTGTAACAACCTCGTTGTTCTACTCAAAATAATTACCAATGTTTTAACCACAAGTGAACAATTCACGATGCCATCACATAGCAATAAATTTTTTGTTGTAATTCAAAGACTTTATGCACATCTAAGATAACACATATTCCAAACTTTCCATTTGCATTTATAATTGAATATTACAATCTTTCCAAAACAATGACATATACAAAATCTCAAGATAAAATATCTTTCATTACAAACTCCATAGAAATGGATATAAGAAAACATACATAGCTCCTTTGAGCTTCATTGGCAGTAGATATACCATTTGGTCTTGATGTTGCCGCATTGGTGCATACATTCTAGATTTCCATGTTCCTTGGCGCATACATTCCAGTTGTCCCCAATACAGGCGCAATCCCAAAATCTAGGTTGCCAACTGATGAGGAAAAGCATCACTCAAGCACTTTTACGCCAACCACGAACTCAAATGCAGTCACCTGCACATCTCCCACATATGGAAAGATGGCCCTATCCTTCGACGAAGAGATTGGTTGGTAAAACCCCATAACACATAGTCTTTATGAGCTTAGTGTTGTTCCCTACAATCCACAATCTAATCATACAGTAGCTACACCTACAAGTATGAAAATCTCGAACGAGAATGTTTATACTAGACACAGTGAACCTTGACAATGTAAATAGTGGCTACTTAGACTACTTTGGCCAAAGTTTCATATAAAAATTCATCTCTTCACCCACTATCTTGGCTCGATTTGGTTAATGACTATTCATGTACTATGGATAAGCAATTCCCTTCTTAAGGTAATCTTTAACCCTAGGAACAACCTATTTCTTTTACAACCACACATAGGAAATTCCCTTCTTAAGGTAATCTTTAACCCCAAGAACAACCTATGATTATAACATTCCTACTAAGTTGATCTATAATTAAAGGTTTAAAAAATACTTGTACTTAACCTTAATTACATTTTTTCTCAATCGCAAATAGAATTGTGTGGTTATGTTATTTTATCGTTGAAATTACATAGTTAGGTTTATTTAATCAATTATCAACTTAATGACATACTAATTAACAATTCATGAAGAAATTAATAAGAGTGAGAAAGAAGAGACAAGAACCAATTTGTTAACAGAGTTCACCCAATGTTCGGGTTACATCTCTGGGCTCGCACAACTATGACGTCAATTCATTAGTTGATGTGAAGCTCAATAAGGCTTTGTTACATCACAACTTAATCTTTAAGTTGCAAGTTAATTCTTCGCCACTTTGGAAAGATTGTAGCATATCTGATGCTCTTTCTGAATTTGGTTTCTACAAAGAATTCCTAATTTGCATATACATAAACCAAGCATAATAATATATGGAGAATAAACATAATCCATTCGCAAACCTTCATTTTGCACATAGGTCTTGAGACACCTTAAGCTTTCCTCTCTATTTCTCTTCAACATCAAAGAGCAACAAATCGACCTCCATGAGCAAAATCCTCGTCTGATGGATCACAATGCTCAATTAATTGAGACATGACTTATTGACTGAAAACTTCCCCCTTTGAGCTCTCTTTACAATAAGATTTTTCTCCCTTTTATAAGGGGCCTATGTTATTTAATACTCAGTTCCTTTTCATCTCTAATAGAATTATCCTAATTCCCAATTACTCCATTCTCCTTTCTCTTGAGAATTCTTTGTACAAGAGTAAAATCCCCCCTCCAGATACATTTACAAATGCTAATTAGAGGTTATAACAATAATATTTTCAGATATTTCCCCTATCCTCTAAATTAGGCCCTTAAACCTAATAAAAACCCTTTAAAACCCCTTTAAATCCTTTATAGGTTCGAGCTTAGGTTAAAATACCCCCATTTTTATATTAGAATCAACTTCTTTTCTATTTTAAATATGTTTTCTTCACTTTCTAGTCCTGCTGGTCGTGCATATCACAAATGGTGTTTGGGAAAATTTTATGGGGAAGAGGTGAGCGGTTCAAACCACCCACCCCCCAACTTGGTATTCGGTTTCTTTAAATCGAAGCGGGCACATATACATATCTGAGATTGTCGTGTGGTCTATTGGTGGTGCGTAAATATAACAAGGGGAAGGTCTCAAGTTCGAGCCTCCCAAACATGTTAGAATTTAGTACTTGACATAAATAGTTAAATAAATAAATTAGCATGCTATTGTTAATTTAATAAATAAATTTGGTTTTGGAAGTTATATTCCCGTAATTAGTTCCATACAAGAATAATCACCTTATAAATCCAATACTATGTAATAGATTTTTGTGTAATGTGAATGACTAAATTTTAATTTGAGAGCAATCTCATTTTTTCTCTCTCATTTCAATATGGTATCAGAGCAGGTTTCTTCTTGGACCTCTCTCTGATCACTCTCCATTCATTTGTTTATTTCTCATGGTGGTGTTATAGTGGTACTGCAGTGAAGACCACGTGCAACTGCTATTGTTTTCTACCATTCTTGCATTTGTCAACAGGTCAGCAATGTAGACCATGTGCAAAACCCTTTTTGATCCCATTTTTCATCTGCATTTCTTCTCTCTCTCTCTCTCGTGTTCATTCTTGCCATTGTTTAACACTTCACTATGTTCATTGTTGTCATTTCAATAGAGGAAGCCTTAGTTTAAAGATTAATTTTTAAAAAAAATTATAGGGGAAGCTGAATAGGTTGCACCCACTTGATTTGGCATTTGAATTTGCAAACAACAGGCTATGTGAGGCTGACAGGAGGAGAGTGTGCACGGAAAGAATTGGAAGTTGTAAAGGAAAGGCAACTATAACATATGCAAAGGCTGCAATTAATAATTGTTTTGTTGCCTAAACTAATTCCAAGGCTATGTATGAAACGTTTTTTAGATGAATTTTGTTTGAAAAGACAAGAGAAGAGGGCGTGTTGAACCAAGCAAATAAGGTGACTGTCAAGGCATTCTGAAAAGAGGCGTTTAGGGCACCATTTTCTTTATGAGTTTTTTCCTTTTATTTTTGAAAAATAAAGGTGTGGGGAATATTGGAGATATAAGTATTATTTTTTAGAGCACATTTTATTCAACACAAAATGGATAAATTAAGCCTTTATGAAAATTTTGATGGAAATGATTTTCACAGTTGGCAAATACAGATATAATCATTGTTAATTGAAAGAGATCTTTGTGAAATTGTTGATGGTATAGTGACAAAGCCAACAGATGCATATGAACTTCAAAAATGGAAGGTAAAAGATAAGAAAGCGTTGGCTATAATTGCTCTCGATTTATCTAAACCTTATTTACATCATGTAGATTTTAAAAAATCTTCTAAGGACATTTGGGAAACATTGAATACTTTGTTTGGATCAAAAGTTGATAGTGCTGAAATAACTATAAAACAAAAGTTTTATGGATTGAAAATGGAAGTAGATGAAGATATAGTGTCTCACATTAGTGAATTTTGTTCCTTGATAAATCAGTTGGCTAGTATAAATGAAGAAATAAAGGAAAATGATGCAAAAGCCACACTTTTAAATAGTATGACAAATAGTATGACTCACAAGGTATTCACCTTAAGAAAAATTAATCCAAGTACATAAAGTATTATATCCACATTGCTTGATGAAAGAAACAAACATGTTTCAGAAGAAGTTGCATTGACTACACAAAACAAGGCTAGTACTTCTTACAAAAAACAAAGCATATGATGAAGTTCAAACATGCAAGTGGCACATGTTTCTATTGTAAAAAGATAGGACATGTAGTACTGAATTTCAGACAAAGAGCATGAGATATTCTTGATGGAAAGTTGCAATATAATGCTTTGATAATTGAAGGAAAGGACCACACTTCAAGTGATGAAGAAATTCTACATCAAAGTGATGAAGAATATTTGTACTAATTTCTAGTTTTTCTATATGTCAGTACTAAGGGGGGATGTTAGAATTTAGTACTTGACATAAATAGTTAAATAAATTAATTAACATGCTATTGTTAATTTAATAAATTAATTTGGTTTTGGAAGTTATATTCCTGTAATTAGTTTCATATGGGAATAATGGCCTTATAAAGCCAATACTATGTGATAGATTTTTGTGTAATGTGAATGATTGAATTTTACTTTGAGAGCAATCTCATTTTTTCTCTCTCATTTCAATAAAAAAACTTTTGAACTAATGAACACCCATTCTAGAGTGCCTTCCATAGAGGTGCCATGTGGCACCATTTCATTGGTCCATGTGGCACTACTTGATTCACCGATGGTTGCCACGTGTCAGAGCACAATTGGTCCATGTCATTGCCCCATCACATGCCACATCATCTGCCACCTGTCATGCCATGTCATCTGCACCTACCATGTGTCATGCCACATCATCAACTGCCACTATTCTTGCCACGTCAGCATGCTGATGTCAGCACATGTACTTGGTCAACCCATTTTTCTATGCAAACTTTGACTAGCCATATCTCACTCATATGGACTATGTTTGATGCGATTCAAGCAACGTCAAAACTATCTCAATGAGTACTTCGACATGGCACTAATTCCATCTGATTTGGAGAAGATCAATTTTTTGGCCTAGAGTCCTCTAGAAACTCAAGTCTCGCCTAACTTTGACCAAGCATAATTTTCGCATACGGCCTCCTTTTGACGCGATTCAAGTTGCGTCAGGATCATATCGGTGAGCTCTACACACTAGGGCCATATGCATCAAGATTTGAATACTTTCATTTTTTAGGGTTTTCTGGATCATTCCTTCCCATAGAAAGAAATTTTGGACTCTAAAAGTTTATCTTCATGTGGTGTGACATCCCCAATCATCACATGGTCTTCATGGAGCAGTGAATAGCCTCAAGGAATATTTCACATAACTATAATGCTCTTCATGTTCACAAACTGCTTGAACAATGGTAAACTTTGCCTCAACTTCAACACACTCCTTCACCTTTGTACTTCAACATGAAACTGATTCAAGGATTCACCATTCAATTCCAAAAATAGTTAACATGTCCATTCTTGTTTAGCCACCTTCCAAGAAGGCTACCAAAAAGACCTTCAAAAAGGTTCAATCAAGTATTATGTCATAAGTGATGTTTATAAGTCACATCACTTTTACAGTTGTGTCCTTCATGAGTTTCAAGCAACACATGCTTTAGAAGAAAAATATGATACAATCAACTAGACAAATAGTTTATCCAGCTCGTACTAAATCGTTCAAAATAAATTTCCTTCTTTGGTTGATCTTCTTCACAAACTTCTTCAGGGATGGCAACCTCATGCTCTACCTTCTCCTGTGCAACCTTCTTTTGACTAGGTTCTTGCATAGGTTTCTTTCCTGGTGAGCGGTAAAGCTCTGGATGTAGCTTCCAAAACTTTTCTTCCCAGTGTCCACTCATATTACAATGAGTACAAAAGTTTTTCGCCTTTGAATCCTTCTTTTCATTCTCCTTCTTCCGACGAGGATGGTTTTCATGTCCAATTTCTCCACTAATCAAAAACACCTTCTTGTATAGAGCCTTACGCTATCCACACTTGGCAACACAATGGTTATCCTTCCCACATAATGAACAAGGATAACTATTCCATAGGGTACTAAAAATATCGCCATGTTTCTTATAGTTCAAGAATGCATTGGAGTAGGACTTATAATTTTGGGGACTCTTGTTGCCACCAAATTTTTGAGGAGATTTGGATCTTCTCAGGGATCTCTTGATAGATCTATCACTCTCAACAGGTGACTTACCCTTCTCTTGTTGAAGAGACTTTGGTTTCAAGTCAGGTTCCAAAGAGTTTCCTGCTATCTCCTTTCTAGGCTCTCTCTGCCATTATACCCTAGACCTACCAACCGAGGTCTTACTGTAACCTACAGTGGTTGAACTATACCTTGTCCATTCATGCCAAGACCACCTCCTTTATACCCCATCTTGGTTAGGAGATTTTTCCAATTCCTAATGTATGCTTTTCAAAATCACCAAAAGAAGCATTATCATTATCAAAGGAAGGAATTGAACATGGAGTACTTTTTACCTCCTTTCCTGTTGGTGACCCTTGGTCCACTTCCTGAAGTTTTTCCAACTACTCCTCTTGTCCTGCTTTGACTGACACCATAGATGAAGCTTCCAGGAAACCACCTTGGTTCCTTGACACATAGGAGATATCCTCCAAATTTTGACAAAAGGTGCATACATCAGTATTCTCATGATAGGAACTTAACCGGTATACTTGCCATGGCCACAAGCTTGTCTAGTCTTAAGACTTTTTGCTTCTCCTATAGCATAGCATTCTCCAGTTTGTTCCTCTAAAGTATTTTACAACATAAGAAATAACTTTCTCTTCTCATATTTTGTAATTTCAAGCAGTCTTCCAAGTTCGACATTCTCTGCTTGGATACTCTAGTTGATCTCCTCCAACTCCTGGAGCCTTTCACACTTCAACCTTTCACACATCTTGCAAAACCAAACCTGGTTAACATCCACTACTTGCAATTTCATGTTAACTACTTTGATGCCAAATTGATCTATAATTAAAGGTTTACAAAATACTTGTACTTAACCTTAATTACATTTGTTTCCCAATCGCAAACAGAATTGTGTGGTTATGCTCTTTTATCATTGAAATTACAAAATTACATTTATTTAATCAGTTATCAACTTAATGACATACTAATTAGGAATTCATGAAGAAATTAATAAGAGTGAAGGAAGAGACAGAAACTACTTTGTTAACGAAGTTCACCCAATGTTCGGGTTATGTCTCCAAGATTGCTCAACAACAACGTTGATTCATTAATTGATGCGAAGCTCAATAAGGCTTTGTTACATCACAACTTAGTCTTCAAGTTACAAATTAATTCTTTGCCACTTTGGATAGACTATAGCATATTCGATGCTCTTTCCGATTTTGGTTTTTACAAAGAATTCCTAATTTGCGTATACATAAACCAAGCATAATAATATATGGAGAATAAACATAATCCACTCGTAAACCTTTAGTTTGCACACAAGTCTTGAGACGCCTTAAGCTTTCCTCTCTATTTCTCTTCAATCTCGAAGAACAACAAATCAACCTACGTGATCAAAACCCTCATTTGATGGATCACAATGCTCAATTCATTGAGAAATGACTTATTGACTGAATACTTCCCCCTTCAAGCTTTCTTTACAATAAGATTTTTCGCCCTTTTATAAGGGGCCTATGTTATTTAACACTTAGTACCTTTTTCCCTCTAAAAGAATAATTCTAATTCCCAATTACTCCATTCTCCTCTCCCGAAAATTCTTTTTACAAGAGAAAAATTCCCCCTTTAAATACATTTACAAATGCTAATTAGAGGTTATAACAATAATATTTTGTTATATTTCCCCTACCCTCTAAATTAGGCCCTTAAGCCTAATTAAAACCCTTTAAAACCCCTTTAAATCCTTTATAGATTCGAGCTTAGGTTAAAATACCCCCATTTTTATATTAGAATTGGCTTCTTTTCTATTTTAAACATGTTATCTTTGCCTTCCACTTTTGTCGGTCGCACATAGCACATAGCCTCCCAAATAAAATTTTGAGCCGACAAACACCCATTCTAGAGCGCCTGTCGTAGGGCTGCCACGTGGCAACATTTCATTGGTCCATGTGGCACTACTTGATTCATCGAAGGTTGCCACATGTCGAAGCACAATTGCTCCACATCATTGCCTCATCACATGCCATGTCATCTGCCACCTGTCATGCCACGTCATCCACACCTACATGTGTCATGCCATGTCATCAACTAGCATTGTGCTTGCCACATCAGCATGTTGACATCAACACCTATACCTAGTCAACCCATTTTTCTATGCAAACTTTGACCATCCATATCTCACTCATACGGACTCCGTTTGATGCGATTCAAGTGGCGTCAAAACCATTTCGACGAGCACTTCGACATGACACTATTTTCATCCAATTTGGAGATAATCAATTTTTTGTCCTAGAGTCCTCCTTTGGAAACCCTAGTCTCATCGAACTTTGACCGAGCATAATTTTTGCATATGATCTCCTTTTGACACGATTCAAGTTGTGTCAAGATTGTATTGGTGAGCTCTACGTATTGGGGCCATCTCCATCAAGATTTGAAGACTTTCATTCTCTTAGGGTTTTTTGGATCCTTATGGATCATAAGTAAACAAAATGCATAAGCTATTCCCTTCATTGGATATGCCTAACCCCAGGATTAGCCTATGAACTTCCCATGGTTCTATCTTATGAATAACTTCATAATCTATAGTATAGCTACATAAGCCTCCTTTTCTTATAAAATAAATACTCATCATAAAATGACTCCACTCAAGAACATACATCAAAAAATGATTCAAGAGTATATCCTCGTTAATAAATTAACATAGTTCAAAGGTATGATCTCAACCATAAGTGGCCTCAAACAAAGGAATAATCCAATCAATAAATGACTCAAACAGTAGTATGGTCTCAACAATAAAGAACTCTTAATTCAAGAATATAATTTCACCAATTAAATGGGCTATACAAAACATAGAATCACATCAATAAAATGACTTCATGTCAAGAGTTTAAAACAACTAATCAAGTAAAAATCCAACTCAATAGGGAATACCCACCTATGGATCCAAACAAATAGTAATTTCACAATTTCAAGGGACCAACTTAATCAAGGATAATCTCATCCTTAGTTTACCCTAATCCCAGGATAAAATCAAAAATCAATGATCAAACTAATCATGTAGGTTATTCTCAACCTAGGGTTCCAATCAATAATCAAGTAAAGTGATGATCATGTGATCATTCAAGTATAGACTAGCAATATGGTTTGCATGTCATCTTTTCCTATCCATGACAACAAGTCTTTATACCAATATTGCTATCATGATTGTTAACCTCATTAACCTCTAGGGTTTTCCTTAGCATAGTATGTTATCAAATACAAGTAACCTCCTACATGCACTTATGGCATGTTTATCAAGAAAGTTCAATACTTCCTCACTTCTAGCTAAGCATTGCCTATATGAGATCTATTTTTGACATAGCATTTAATACTATCAAAGATACTTATTCCATAATATGGAATACATAGTAATATCAACAAGTAAATACATTTCCTATCTAAGTTCATCATGAATCCATCACATACAACCCAAGAAGACATTAATCATTTAATGATAAGCAATACATATTTTCCAAGCAAGCTTATCAATGACATTCAATCCTTTCAAAATCATATAAGGTATAAGAGTGTAGAATAACATTCTTGTAACTCGCTAATCCCAAATGCAATAAACTAACTTCCAAGCTCAATCCACTCCAAGACTCTTCAATAAATTCTCCAATACCACACACATAAATTCTCTCAATAACTCTTTCTTATCTCTCCTCACAATCAAATCTCAGCTCAAACCAGAATAACTCAGATTAAAAGCAGCACTATGCTAGTGAATAATGCATCCCAATGAAGTGATCTTCACCCCTATTTATACACAATTATGACTTATTTTCCTATACTCAGGCTATGTGCATTGACACTTCTCAGCTATAAGGTTTGACTCAACAATTTACCCAATTGGTGTCACCATTCTAAAGCAATACTCATTAGAATAGACTAACAAATCGATTGAAACAAAGACAACAAGAATTCATCTCAAAAATGCAAGGTGAAAGACAAACAGGTCAACTCCAAATATGCCAGCAAAAGCATGACTTATTCTACCTTTTACTTGGTCTTCCATCATTGGACAATACTCAGTAATTTAGACTTCTAATCATAATGCAGATTCATATTTTGGCGCCACCTATTTCTTTCCATCATGCATTTTGTGTTGTTGTGTTTAGACTAAGTCAATGACTAAACACCTTTCAAATATCTCATAAAACCTTTGATTGAGTCTTCATACATAATGTGTTGTATTTGTAGGTTGGTCACCTCGTATTTAATGACCATAGCATTGCATAAGGCACATATTATATGTATTATCCTTTATTACTATGTTTCTATTGTCATGCCATTTAATATGGCAGTGTAGTCTATGCCAACTCTTATGCTATTAATAAGGTAGTAGACTTTAGTCTTTGCTTCATGTGTAGGTTTTTACCAAGTGCCAAGGCTATGCCATAGTTTCTTATTTGCCTCATTCATTTTGTATTAAAAATACTATATCATGCATTTATTTATATCTTATATGTAGTGAGTAATAGCCTGCGCTTTCTTGCTTTATATTATAATATCTATAATATGTATATATATTCAATTTATCATGTATATATATATATTTTCATCCACTCATAAATTTATCAAAAGTATCATTCGATATTTGAATGCATATATCATATTACCATAATTCATGGATTGATAATGCATATATATTTACACACACGCACATATACCTCTATTCTCGTCAATACATACACGCACATTAATATGTGTTTATATATATATCATTGCCTTGATAATTAAACTCATAGATACAAGTAACTATATTGATCGATATATACACATACATGGAGTGCATATATATTTATAACTCATCAATTAATTATAACCACATAAAGAAGAATTCACATAAGGAAAGAGGCTTTAAACAAATCACAATAAATCAAAAAACCAGAGAATAAAACCGAAGTCATTCAATTCAAGAAAATAACCTATCTCAATCAAGGTCAACTACCTAATTATTCCAAATAAGTCAATACTATGACCAAAGGCACTTACCTGATTCCCAAGCTACTGACTTGACTTAACCAACTAAAAGTGAGTGTGTGTAAGCTCAATTAGGTTTCATTAAGGGTTACCTGACCTATCACTTCTCCTAATTGATACTTCCCCTCCCTTCTGGAAGATTGAATCTATCCCTGCATCCAACTTAGTTCAACACCAAGGTAGTTAGACGTTCATAATAAATCTATTTGTATCATAATACATTTCTATCAATGAAGCATTAGAACGTTCACATTTGCAATACATAGCATTCCATCAATTCAAAACATATTCATTCTTTTGAAATCATTAACATCTTATTGCATATTCACATATTTCATTCACCTATTAAACATATTAAAGTCACAATTTGCATTTTATCAACATTTTCACTCATAATGGTAAACGTAACTCGATAATTGTGAAATGGGGTGTAACACCCATGACATCCAAAGTGTGAATTGATACCTTGTACAAAAGACAAGGTAGATGTGTATGGATGCTACCATCTTTGGTTGCATGCAAGAGGGAAGGGTTAATCTAACACAATAAACTATGAATAAATCTAGTTCTCCAAGTACCACTGAAATTGAAACAAGGGTCTCTCAAGATGTGTATTGTATCTCCCAGAAGATCAAGACCCTCCAATGCACCAATAAGTCTCATGTCTTAGAATTTTATGAAACTATTCAAATGGAATAGGTCAAAAATAAAACCTTTTTGTGGAGAATGGATTAATTGGAAAACTCAATCGTTTATGACCAAGTCTTCTCAATCTACACAAATGGATCACTAATACCTAGCAGTCCATCTTGAAAGGTGGTCTTCAAATTTACCCTTGTGCTCACAACTATTTTATTGTGGTTTTCGATAATGTTTTGGATCATAAAACAATTCTTTGTTATTATCTCTAGAGTTGGGATCAACACTTGATCATGCTTAACCATGGTACACAGAATTCAACCCTGCCTCTAAATCATTCATTGTTTCACCTATGTGGGTTCATCTCCCTAATCTTCCACTCCATTTCTAGTTGTATTCATGTTTTGAAGTAACTGGAAATATATTAAGCAATTTTTTGGTAGTAGACAAAGACTCCTCTAATTTCCTTCACATCACATTTGCTCGCATTTTGGTTAATCTTGACAAGTCCAAAAATCTTCCAATATTCATTACTATAAAAAAATGTTTATCATAGTTGGACTCAGCTCCTAGACAAAGAGTGATTGTCTTCTTTTTGTCATACATGTTTTAATACTGGGCCAATTACTTCTAATTACTTCAAACACAAACTAGATGATTAGGTGACGTGGTGAAAAGAAATTTCCCTCCACCACTACTCTATGAAAATAGAGAAATCTAAGCTAGCACCTACTCAACCTCTCAAAAGAAGGTGACTTCTAATATTGAGTCATGAAGCTTCAACCAATGGTTCACCATCTCTATTTATAGCTATTGATGGGTCACCTCCTCTTAGGGTGGGGTATGTCAATGCTTCAAACATTCATGATTATCTACCTAAAATAGATTTGAAATCACTCACAAAGGTTTCAAAAGTGATAGAAAATGGTTCACTACTTCCTAAGCACGAGTGTTAATACATCAACTACTAATGTTGTGACATGAGATCATGGGATTGCTAATAAAATTTTGATAGTTGTGCAAAAGAAAAAGTTAAAGGACTCAATCACCCACAACATACATCTTCACTCAC
Source organism: Sequoia sempervirens (assembly GCA_007258455.2). Lineage (NCBI taxonomy): Eukaryota > Viridiplantae > Streptophyta > Pinopsida > Cupressales > Cupressaceae > Sequoia > Sequoia sempervirens. Next base: position 12,724 of record VDFB02122530.1, on the reverse strand, counting down.
ACTCAATAAATGTGGCATCAATGTTTCAAAAAAAATTGATAGATCTTAATGAGATCCTTCTACTTTACAAGATTGTTTTGGTTAAGTAATCCACCCCTATTATGAGTTTGGTGCATTAGTCAATTTTTCCCTTTTTTTTAAGAAAGGGTTGGTCCCCATGACCATACTTTACCTAGCAATATATCAAAATATATATATATATAAAAAGGATTACTGATGCAGGGGCATCGTGAAATTTTGGTTTTGGTGGTTTTTGCACTTCTGGTTTTCCTTGGTTGATTATTGCTTCTTGCAACCATGTCATGGAACAAACGCTTATGTGGCAATAAGTTTTAAGTTGCCTTGCTTATGTGGCAGCACGCTCTCTAAGTTGGTTTTGCAGGGAGATGGCATAGGGGCGGATGGTAGTTAGATAAAAAGAGGCATCGAGTAGAGGAAAGAAATGGCTCTTGAAAGAGGTTGCTCGACTGTGAATGAGGGGGAGACAGCGAAGGATGTGTTTGGGGTTGTGGCCGATTTTGTGTTGGAGGTCGAACTGTTCTGTGCAGGAGAACAGAGTGAACTCTATCCCCATCATTGGAGTCGAGAAACTTTGTAATTTCTGTTATTAACAGTGAAGAATCGATTGTGGTTGTTCTCATTCCCGTTTCTTTAATTGATGCATGAAATTGCAAATGTTTGTTGTCGCTGGTGTTATGAACTTTGAGGTCTCTTACTTGAATGAGGAATGGGCATTTGTTATTTCTTGCAAACTGTTTGCCAGTGCTTGAAGCTTGAATTTGTGAGTTCTGTGTTTTGATTTCTGTGCCAAATTGGACCGAACAAACTGGTTGTTACCTCAATCTAAAATTAGTATATAGCATTTTGAAGGACAATTTCATAGAGTTTGCACAACTATCATAGATTTCAATTACTCAATATTGTTGATTGACTGCAATCCAAACTAAGCGGCTATTACTTACTAAATAGAATCTAAATCTTTTGAGTGGAATAATGTCAAATAGCTAAAGGATGTGGACAAGACCTAGTTAATTAGGCTATTCAAAACATGTTGGGAATGTGAATGGTTTGCTGTTCTTATGTTCGATATTTGACTCTATGCATAAGAATAGACATTGACCTAAGTGTTTTCAAACCACCTACTCTACTTTATAAACAAAAATCATGATGAGAGTAACTTATTTAAATTATTCTTCACAATCCACATAATGGTGGAAAAGGTGGTTGTATTCTACTCTATATTTTTCACCTTCTGCTCATAAACTTGTGGATCTATATTTCTAGATTTGGAAATCCACTCATTATCTTACTAATGGCTAACACAATATAGACCAGTGACTATCAAATTAGTTTGTGATTGTGTCTAAATGGCTTAGCTCATTTGGTAGATAGTTTTAGAAGAATTGATGATAAATTGACTAACATTTAGCACTATGAATTGAATATTGTTTTTGGGATTTAAAAGGGAATGCCCTTCTAAACCTAGTAAAGTTTGAAGAAAGAGAGATGGCCCTATTGTTATTTTGATTATTATAGAAGTTTGTATTTACTATCCTAAGACCTAAAACACCTTGGAGGTTGTTGTGCAAGAAGTTTTAAAAAATTGATTAAAGGTATTAAGTAGGGGAAAACCCCAACACTATAAGACAATAATGTCACACATTTTTGGCCTAAGTAGATCACAAAAATCAGCATTTTTTCATCTCTCAGTTGTCGTAGACAAATTGTTAAGAATTTCAAGCCAATGTAACTAATAATTTGTGAGATTTCTATGTTAAATTTATTTCTTATTTTTTATATTAGATCATTTCTATTTTTAAAATCAATAAATAATTTCACTTTTTAATATTAGTTTATAAAGTGTTTCTTATAATTTCAACTATTTTTAAATAAGTTACATTTGCATAACTTGAGATAGAATAAAAAACATAATTTGATAAACATAATTATTAGCATTCATACATTTTTTAACTTTTTGTTTTATATATTATTTATATTTTTTTAAAATGAGAATATTTATAACACAATTTCTCATAACACAACTATTTTTATATATATTCTTAAAAAATTGAAAACAAAAAAACATCAATAGAAAAATATTGTCTTTAAAAACACAATGTTTATAATTTTTCCACATGTTATATAGAGTTCTTTAGTTTTTGAAATGAATTTATGTTGATTAGAAAATACAAATAAATATAATAATAAATAAAATATATTAATTTTTATTTTTTTTGGAAAGTTCAATGCAAAGGGCTATATTTGTGCAAAATTTGTATTATGATGACTTTGTTTAATCACAAACAAAAGATTTAAAAAAAATAAAAATCCACATTTGACAATTTATGTCCAATAAAATCCTTTTGTGTAGTTTGAATGAAAAAGGTACCATATAGAATATTTAAAAAATAGCCATGTAAATATCAAGAATATCCTCTACAATGAGCTTAATCTATTTTTCCTTGTGATCTAAGATTGAACATACTATTTTATTAATGATATCAAATTTCCACAATCCATATTGTTTATTTACTCAGATTTCTGGATTCGATATGCTTTGCTTAATTACTGTTTTGACAAGAAAAATTGATATGTTGCTAGTTTTGATAATAATAAAATGTTGCTCAGTAGTTCTTTATTTCTTTATGACAAAGAAATTTGATATATTGTGAATGGAAGGAAAATCTAAACATTAATATTGTAAATATTTATAAGAAAAGTAATGAACATGGGCTAACTGCAATTTAAGGAGCCTAATATTTTACGCCTACTCTAGTTAATACTAACTTGATGACTAATATCTAAACTAATTCCTTATTATACTGAAATGACAAACAAAATTAAAATCATGACCTTCAGTAGCGTGCTTCAAGTGAAGAGCAAAGAAATTAAGTTTCGTTTTCAATTTCAAATGTCTTTTCCTCTAATTTGTGGTGCAATTAGCAAAATTATCACAAAGATCTGAAAAATCTATTAGGAATCGATGAAAAGTGATTGAAAATGGCAGAAATAGGAACTGATTCTAGCTGACCAGGGCACGAAAGTGACAATTGTGCTTGCCTAAATTTTCTGACATTTTTGCAAGCCATATGTTTATATATGAGAAAGGTGTTGTGAAGAGGTGTGCTCATGAGGGGGTAAAATCCAGGATGATTTTGAAATCAACAGTGTATCGAAAATCGATTATTTTTCAAATTCGAGCACCAAACCTAGTTTTCTCATTTTCACTTCCCTCATGAACTCACATCTTTGTAGCACCTTTCTCATCTATAAGCACCCTAAAATCTTTCAGGTGGTAAAAAATTCAAATAAGCATAACTCTTGCTATCACCCCGAGGTGGCAGTGATTACAAGATCACCATGATAGTTTGCTATGACAATTTCGAAACCATCACCTATAACAAATCAGTAGTTTTTCAAAACACAAGTAGAAAACAACAACAACAAACCGTTTTAAGCAAAGGCAAAGGGCTAGAATGAGCTTTGAAGAATGATGAAAGAAATTTAAGAGGCTTGACTTTATAAAATTTGTCTTGGAAGCCAAAGTTTGTAGCCACTTTTTCCTATCATTTTTGTTTAAGTCATTAATCATCGTTGGGCTCAGAATTTAATCAATGCATTTATAAATACATAGAGGTCTATGAAAAATTCAACTATACTCGTATGCAGTAGGTATGAATCATTAATTAACTCTTTTTAGTAAAGAAAATTATGAAGAGAAGAGGGCAATTATTTAAGACTTAACCACTTGTATAACTGAGAAGAGATCATCTTTGAACTAAACATATAACATTTGGATGTGACTATGCATAAGATGTTAGCATGTTTTTACAAATGACATGGACACTAGAATTGACAAACAGAAATCATTTTACCTTCTTAGAAACATAAACAACTGGATTAGTATAAATTTGGCAAAGGCAAAACTGTTTTTAACCCTTCTCCAAGGAGTTAAATCCAAAACATAACATTACCAGCAAGACATGGCAATGAAATTTATATGTACTATGACCATAGCAAACCTTTACAGAGAACCCAAACCAAACATTTTTAAGGACCACAATGAATCACCTATCTCAATGTCAAAATTCAGCCCCTTCTAGATCAAGGAGTTTTTGGCAAGGCAAACCCATTTTAACCCTTTCCTAGGTTTTCCAATTCTAGACCTAAGCTGCTTCCAATGAAAAGTGCATGGAAACCTGTATTGACTGTGTTCATAGCCAACACAAATGAAGAATTCAAAGCCAAACATCTTGGACCATACACAGAGAATCACTCGCCTCAACGCTAACATTCACTCCTCCTAGATCTACATCTCTGCTTGTTATAAGGAAGTTCCTACATCAATTGAAAGTGTTGTCCTAATATATTTCAATTTGTTTGTTTAGTCTCAAGAAGCATTGGGCATGTAAGCCAACAGGTCATCTAGAAATCCAAGGGAGAATAATCCCAATGTCTGACTGGACAATTTTGTGTTTATATAGATATCTCAATATTCTAATATGAATGCAGTAATTTCAACAAAATTTAAAACAATGCTCTATTATTAGACATACAATTTAGTATTGAAGATCACATTCTAATATGCCATCTATTTTGATATATTTACTCTGATCTTGGCTATCAAACTCGCAGGGTTCTTGAATTGAGTTTTGACATATCCACATTCATAAATACATTAATTTTATGAATGGAAATTGTTCTGTAATTCTCATTCTCTACTATTTCAAGATGTTTGATTCCCTGGTTGTCATCTTTAGTATTTTTATGAACCTACAAGAAATTTTATGATAATAATTTTTCTGTTACACATACAAATCCAACCAAGGACATGAGAAATGTTCCAAGCCTAGATAAAACTTCAAGTAAAGAAAATAGATAAAACTCATCAGTTTTAGGATATTCCGCAAGCACCTAACATTGTGGCATTCTTGAAACCAACTTTCCCCAGATATCGCTAACACTATAGTTACATAAATAGACTTTTAGTTATTTTGGCAAATATTTAGGATGTTAGGAATTGCAATAGTGCACAACAGTCAATTATATTGACTGAATGTTTATCCTGCACAAATGTAGGATTATAAGCTTTCAGCAACAAACAAAAGAGGTACCTAACAATAACAACTAGGCCCACATATCTGACAAAAACTTGGACTTATACAGCCCAGTTTGAACATCAAAATCAACTACCTTCCATTTGACACTAAACTTGAATTGCTGAGAATTCTTCCTCCTCTGAGTGCAAAAGTCACATAGGATCTTCAATGTCGCAAACTGTCTATAATGTATGTGGCATACAAGTCCCTGTATTAAAAATATCAAGTGCCGTAAAAAGACATAAGTACCCTTAATTTCTTATGCTTAGTTAGCATTTTCACACACAATATTCTACCACATTGAGTGCTGGATTGCTTCCTCCTCTGGGCATTGCATGGAGGAGAAATTCATCCACTGCAACTTCCTTTTGTTTTCTATTTTTCCTTTTGTCTGTAATTATATTATTAAAAATCCCAAATTTTTCATGGTCTAAATCTAAAGATAGAGTAAGAGAATGTGGTCAAACATTTATAACAGTGGCCCTACAACATAATACTATCCTAGTAAGGACCTTAAGCATAAGCCCCATTCAAATAAAATTAAAAGGATACAATCTTCAAAGAAACGCCGAATTTCTGCAAGACGGTGTGGAGGGGAAGCTTCATTAATGTCTCGTAATGACGGCATTCTCAGGATCATCACGCGATACAGCTTATTATTCTATCATCTTTTTTCTCCCCTGCCACATGTAAGGAAAGGTGAGGTAAATTTCAAACAGACAAACAAAATTTAAATATATTCTTAAAACCAAAAAGTTGATGGTGATTGCCTAGGTGATCGTGAAATCCAGATGATGAGGACCCCCCGCCGCGGTGGCTTAGCTTTCGCTTAGCTTTTCTTTCACTACGACTTTATGATTATGTGATTTTTCACCCACAACTTTATGATTATATATGATATTCTGAATGGTTGTTTCCTTTTTGGGTCAGTGTTTCCATTATTGCAGTTGTTTCCTTTTGGTGGCTGCGGCTGTTACTTTGTTTCCTGAGTTCTGCCCAGTTAGTGATGACTTTGGGGTGTGGATCCCAATCTGCCCATATTTTTGGAGGATAGGATTTATCTATTTCCTTCTGGCAATATATGTGGATCTAATTCATCCTAAGAAAAAGATAAGCCATGGAACTAAATTAACAGGACCAACTATAGATACTCAAAGATGAACCACAGCAGAACAACAACCAAATAGCAGACCTAAATTTCACAAGAGTAGTTTTGAATATCCTCGTTTTAACTTTAGATGGTTTTAAATCTGTTGCCAAATCGGGTACAAGCAATGTGTATGGGTACGCGGGTATGGCAAAATTTTGGGGCCTGGGTACGCAACTGCACCGCATAAAAAAATAATATAATAAAATATATATTATTTAAGTTATATTTAAATCTAAACAGTAAATTTATAATTTTAAAATTATATAATTATAATATATTAGTATTATAGCTTAAAAATTATATATTATTATTTATTAATAATTTAATTATATAAGTTATAATTATATTAATAATTTAAATTATATTAATAATTTAAATTATTTATTATTTAATAAATTATTTAAATTAATGAGAAATATATATTATAATATATTATAAATTTATATATAATATAATATAGTGTAATTTAATAATAATATTATACAGCAAATTTTAAATAATAAATAATAAATATCAAATATCAAATACTATAATAGTTAATTATTAACCATTGCAGTATTTGATATTTGATAATATTTAATAACTTAATAGATAATTTTAACTTTAAATTTTAAATCATTAAAAAATTTAATTTTAAACTAAAAAATAAAGATAAAGCTAAGGGTTTTTTCGCTTTTAAAAAGATGAAAAAACAATAAAAATCCAAAACACTTTGGCGACCTTCTAGCTTTCCCCGCCTCGGTCTGCTTTTGCGTAGGGTCACAAGTAGGATCTGTCTCCTCGCTGGTTTGCCTAGTTCACATTGTTTCTTTGGTCGGTTCGGCCGTTTTTTTATCCCCGCAGGTTTTTCTTCTGTCCTTTGGCCACAAAAACGAAAACATGCCAAAACGTAAACACACCTTTAAATCCGCTGGCCACCCTAATTCCTCGTGAAATTAAAAAAGTCAAACGCAAAATAATATGGACGAAGTCACCACGTCACCAACCCAAATACCCGTGACACGCTTTTGCTAGGTCGATCGAACTCCATTGTGGCCAAAACAATTTTTAACATTCAATTCTGGATTTCGCTTCCTAATCGCTTCGCTTCCGTAAACGCTATTCTCGTGGGAGCCGATATGGCTACTTTATGAATTAAACATCTAATTAGTTGTCTTGGCATAAGTTCTTTGTAATTTCCCCTTTTAATCCCCTTTCCTAGGTCGGCCAAAGAAGAAGCAAGTAGTGAGTCAACCCTCTTGAAGGCAATAAAATTTAAGTCTTAGTTGGCTAGAATTAGTGGGGCACCTATGAGACTTAAGGGGTTGGCCTTGAGAAGGAAAAAAAAAAAATTAATAGCAATTTTGCCAAGGGCGGACTGTAATGTCCCCATTTTGGCCATACGCTCTTCTTTGACTGATAGCCTATTTCTGGAAATCCGTAGGTTGATCAGAAGTGAAATTAGGGTTTCCTTGCTTGGAGTTTTGTGGCATTTCTAGGTATTTACTATTTTTAGTAAATACTAATTCTGGCAGTGGTTCGGTTGTCAGCCTTCATTAAGTCATTTTCAGTTGGAGCAGTTGTTATTATGGCTTGGTCTTCAGAGAGCTTTATTTGGTGAAAAATATTTAATTAAAGGCATTATGTTTTAATTCACTGTTGACCCCCCCTTGGCCTAAGGAGATAACTTAAGTTGTTTTTAAAGTGGGGCCATGAAGGGTACGCCTTCATAAAGAGCTTTATTAATTTTTATTAAGAACTTTATTCCTTGAGCAAAAGTGGACGCCACTTTTATATTATTTGAATAAAGAGAAATATTTGGAGGCTTTTGGGACGCCACTTGAGAAGTTGTCTGGTCTTGGGAATTGGAAAGGTCTCTTGTGTCTTTTGAGCTGCTTCTCAGGCAATTGAAGAGTTTTGTTGAGCTCTTATTTATTGAAGGCTTTTGCTACAGCATTTCATCCATGAAAATTATGCTAAAGTTATGCTGTCAAAATGACAATTGACATATTGCTTCGAGGATGTCTACCTCCTAGCCTTTCGTCCAATTTCGTGTTTGCAATATAACACCTAGTTGGCTACATTGCTGCTTCTCAACTTCAGACTAGCAGATTGAGCATCAAAGATTGAAGAATTTTGGAGATTTTTGGCAATTTTGGTTTGCTGTTTCATCAACTGCTGAAGGTGATTTTTATTCATGGTTTATTTTCCAGCTTGAATTTGGTTCTGGGTATTTAACCAATCTGTTTGCTGACCTTGGGCGACCATTCATGCAAGTTTTGAGATTTTATTTTGAAGTGCCTGATTTTTAATTAAAATCGCCCCTCCCAAGAGGGCCGTACCATCTCAAGTGCATTGGGAATTGTGCAAGTTAAAAAATAAGTTGGAGTTGCTGCTGTTTGGTGCTTGGTTTTTGGGCGCCTACCTCCTGAGAAACATTTGCAAAAGATTTCAGTCAATTCGGAGGTGAAATGAGTGAGTTATGAGTAATTTACTGTTTTCCAGTTTGCTGTTATAAATTTCCAGAACTCAGGATTTTGCATCAGATTTATCAGTTTCCAGTTTTAATCAATTTTCAGTCATTGGAAAGCAAAGAACATTGTTAGAATTCATTCTTATCTCCTTATCTCATTTCTCTATCATTGTAATTCATTTATTTGCAGTCATTTTGAATTGTAAGGTTCTGATTAGTAGTACTAATCTAACCGATTATTATTGCTGCAACTAATTGATTAAATTCTCATTTAAAGTCCCCTGGATGGTATACCGCCAGTGTGGTTAAATTGATTGTAACTCTTGTACCCACTCTAAGTGGTGAATCCCCACAGTTCTGTGGATGCCCGCCGCAGCGGATGAATTGTTTCTAGTGTAATCTTTTCCCCCCACTGTTTGGTGGTAGCGTGGAATTGTTTTTCATGGTTGGTTATCCGCCTATCAGTTCTTAATTTCAAGTTTTAACACTCCGTCATATGTTAGCACCTCGCCCTCAGTGGGATCTTGAGTGCACATTCTTGACGTTGAGTAATTTCTTCATTTCCAAGTTCAGATTTCAATTGGGTGCTAACGCTAATCCAGTTGTTTATCTCTGGTTATGTTGTGTAAACTTTCAAAAAAATTGGTTAGCATATTTCAATGGTATCAAAGCAAAAGACCCTGCCATCCTGTGGCAGTTTGCAGTTGTGTATCAAATGAGTGACAGAGATCTCCAGTACTACACTGATAGTCAGAGCAGATTTTAGTTCAGCTCCTTGTGGTATCCAGAAGTTGGCAGTTAGGCATGGCTAATGAAGAAGAGATGAAGTTGGCAGAGACTCTCTTTATGGCTGGAAAGAGACTTGGTAAAGAATTTCAGTCAAGAGAAGATGAACAAAACATTCTTCATTTGTTAGAACAATGTTTGAGACAAGTGAAACAATCACCTTTAGAGAAAATGGAGTTGGCACTAGCTCCTACAGTGAATTTTTTGAATCAGCCCTATTGGTTGGGGCATCCTGATGAAGAAACCAAGCTACTGATTTCTTCCTGTTTCATGGAGATAATAAGAATTGTAATTCCCCAATTGCCCTATGATGTCGAAACTATGAAGACCATATTAAATATGATAGTGGAAAGTTTTCAAGACCTTGATGAAATTGATAGCAATCAGTACTCCAGAAGAGCTACTATATTGAAGATCTTTTCTGAACTCAAAACAAGTATTTTGCTGGTTGAATTGGGTATGCAAGATCAAATATATTATTTGATCCATTACCTCTTCATTTCAACTTGGAGTGAACAAGAAGAGGATGTAGTTGCAGCAATGAGAAACATTTTAATTTTAACTATCAATGAGATGGATGACATTCCAAAATCCGTCTTAACTTTTCTGTTAAACATTCATGAACAAGAAGGAAATGATTCCTCTACTGCTGGTATGTTGATCAGAGATTTGTTCATTCAATGTGATAGAAAATTGAAGCCACACATGAGGAAGATAGAGCAGAAAAATGAGGTAGTCATTAATGCAGAAGTCGGAAATAAAATATTGTTTCTCAATGATTGTAAGGTTGTTTCTCAAGAAATACCTATTGATATGCAGTTGTTTGCACATGCTGAGGGTGAGTGCAGGGAGGCAACATCAATTTTGAATACATATGAAGAATTTATGACAAGTGACCAAGAAGATTTCTTTGGTATGTATGTGGATGCTAATGATAAAATCAGCAACACATCTATTCATGATGGGTTTGTTGAAGATAAAAATGATAAATTAATCAAAGCAGCCAGCTTTGATGACTCTTATTTCCAGTATGATGACGGTGGCGAAGGCGGTATTGAGCTTGATCATCAAACTAAGCTCTTGGAGGAAGTTACTGATGAAGATTTCAGTTTGAATGGAATGAAGAGTGACTCATTCAATGAGTCAATAATCCAAGAGGAGCATGGAGATCTTGTTCCTGTTGATCATTACAATCAACCCTTTTGCATTTGGGATCCTGGTGAGATGGCACCTGCTGGTGAGTGTTTTATCATCCAATCAACACACGTAATAAAATGTCCAAAGACACTCCCCATCCTCTCTTGAAAACCACCGCTGCATGCTAAGATTAAGTAGAAGACTACATACATTCCAAGGTTTCTTTTAGTCGGTCTCACGCAGGGATAAGCCTTCAATGGTCGCTGTGATAAATGCTGGTAATAAACAAGGGGACTTAATGTGAAAGTCCGCATGTTCTGGACTCTAGGGAAATTTCCATTCTTAAAGGTTCCTCACTAGGGACTATCAATTGTGGATCTCAAAAAATGGCAAAAAGAATAGGGTTTAGGAAATCTAGTCTAAGCCTAAGAACTCAAGAGACAGTAAGGACTCGGTGAAGAGAAATAAACCACACTTTGTTTCGCCTCCTGCAGGACAACATACGCAAAGTGGGTGCAATCTTCAAGGGGTTTGTGAGAATAATTTTCACACCTCGAATGAGGTTGAAGTTAAGCTTCCACGTTTAAGAGCTCAGGCTAACTTTACAAATCGAATGCAAATCATCCATTCGAAAAAAGTATGAGCTACACTTCACCGTTGAATCAATACGATCAATCTCTCATTCAATTTAACAACTTTTCAAAGCAAATTCTACCTAATCTAACTTTAACTCTAATCTATGGCGGAAGGCAATATGTAACCTCGCTTACTATTCAACAATAAGAAGTGATTCAAGGCAAATCATGCTCAAGAGCTTTTATCATTCAAAATAGTCTCAATGCGACAATATACATAATCTGTCTCCACACCTTACAAATGAGGGGGCGAGCTCAATTTATAGGCTCCCCAATTACAATTCAATGGCCAAGATTGATTTCAAATCAACGGCCTAGATTACAAAATAAAACCCTAATTAGGGTTTGTCACTTTCGACTAATGAGAAATTTTCATTTGAGGACACTTGTCCCTTTTATAAATATAAACCAAACAATAAAATAGAAAGTTGCTGTACGTTGATTTGGAACAATTTGATTGGTTGAAGATGACGCAGGCGCCCCACCTCAGCTGCAATGGATGTCTCTCCTTTGGTTGCTTCGCTTTTTCTTCCACGTGCTTGCCTTAGAATATTTTCTCCCTCACTGGCGACTCTCGCTTCTATTGTGCTTGTTCCTTCCTAGCTTTGATCTTGGATTCCTTTCGAGACTTTGATTTCTTCTTCTTACCTGTACTGGAATCTTTGGAGTTTGGAAGTCTCCCCTTGGAATAGGTGTCTGGTCTTGAAGTTGGTTGCTTTGAACTTCCTCCTGCTTGAGCTGGGTTGATGCTATTCCTTGGGATCTCCTCTCTGAATTCTCCAATTTGTGCCGAGAAATTGTCTAAGGTTTTGGATGAACTTTGCCTGTGGATTTGCCTTCAATTCTGAATCCGGCTTGTGCTAAGGGTTTTATTCATTTCTTCTTTATTTTCCTCTTCATCCTTCCTGTTGTCCATCCAACACTTAGTGAATTCTTCTCCCCAAGCTATCAACACTTAGCCAATTTTCTCATCCTTTCCTTGGGCGGACTTCACATGAGCTTGGACGTTTTCTCTCTCGACCTAAATCAGACTTCAAGCCACTTTGGACAAACATGTCTAGGGAGAAGTCAATCTTTATCATGCTTGTGCCATTTCTCAGTTGAGCAAAGTCGGATTTGCTAGTGGCTTCGCCATCTTATCTTTATGCTTGGCGAACCTTCTCAACACTTTGACATTTCTTTTCTTGGTCTAGGTCGGACTTTGCATCATGTTTTCCATTGTACTTGGCGGATCTTATGGATGTCTGGACATACCTTCTCCAAGCAAAGTCGGATCTTGTAAAGGTTTGGACATACTCTGCTTCGGAAAAGTCAGACTTTCTTGTGTCGTCCCATCCTTTTTCCCTTTCTCCATTTGGCTTGAAGCAGACTTGCCACCATTCCATGCCATTGCTTCTTCTTTGAAGATTCGCCTCGTGTCGTCATCCACCTGCAAGAAATAAAATAAACAAATTCAGATTTTCTC
>VDFB02122529.1:86470-163672 GCA_007258455.2 Sequoia sempervirens | reverse complement strand
AATGAAGTAATCACATATACTTGCATCTCAAATATTTTTATGAAAAAATGTAAAACTTAAGAAATCATTTAAATCGTGCATATTATAGTATTTTAGGACACATAGGTATTCCAAAATCACTCCTAATTTAGATTCTAGGTTGGTACTAGTCAAAAACAACATAAATTGCACTCTAATCGAGTACAAATAGGTTTGGAAAAAGGGACAGTGATGCAAGCAAGGTGGTTGATACACACTACTGAACACAAATTGATCAGACTCCAAAAAAAGAATCAACTTCTTGCAACACAATCCACTCTTTTATTCACAAACACCCAACTAGTAGCTTGTAGCCTTCAAAACTCAAAAAATAGATTTATCTTTTGGAGAAGGTCATACAAAGGCCTGACAAACATCAATTTAGTCTCCCCATAGAACCTAAACAACAATCCCACAAGGTTTCAATTTACTTCTTTGCAACAACATAGAAAACCAATAGACTGACATGTTTTAAGGCTACTAAATTAGCCCAAATTAACAAAGGAATTATCTCCAAAACACCATATAACCACTCAAAATATTTTGACAGTCACAAATTGTGATACAAAACTCCAAATTCCATGATCAATTCACAAATTCAAGGCTTCTAAGGAGTTGTTTCAGAAAACCCTTCATTTCCATGCAAAAGACCTAGGGTTTATTAAAAACCCTATCACTTGGGCTTCTCAAACTACAAAATTGCACCCAACAGCTTTAAAATACCCTAAAAAAACTCACAAATCCACCACCAGACCATTTCCTTCATTGTTTCATCAAAACACTTCATTGCCACATCACTTTCATATGGAAAACAACATTACTTTGCCCTAGGGCATCACCCATTTGCTAACAACTCAACTCCACAACCTACCAAAACATGGAAACACATAAGTTAGAGAATATTTGACCCATTCCATGAGAAATAGTAGGAATAGAAAGTGGAATGGGTCATTTTTCCATTTTAGAGACCCTTCAACCCTTTAAAATTGAAAAAACAGAGCTACCATAGAAATATATAGAGATCTTCATCAAAATTGAGTTTTAGACTCTCAAAATGGATGGAATTGAAAGCTAATGCATTCTCCTATGATTCAAAATAGATTTAAAAGAAACATAAATTCTATACGGGCCGTACAGAATAGGAAAACTACAAAAAACACAGAAAAAATGTAGAAACAGTGTTGTATTTTATTGGGAATCTTCAATCCAACCTTCAACAACCCAGGTCTGAGCATTCAAGATGATTTTTATACATATTTCAATCCAAATTCAAACTTCCGAATTCCCATAACTATTTTTCAAATTCTATGACCCTTAATATTCCCTAAAAATTTGCATTTTAACAACTTTTGCTTGACAACATGTTTTGCATTTTTGTGCAACTTTTACACATTTGAAACCTATAACACTAAATTACCCAATTACATTGAAAATGGTCTTTTTAGACCTTATTTAACTTATTAGAATCTATTTACTCTAAACCATCCTACTAACCAACTTATTACATCTTCATATGAACAATTTTTTTCAAAAAGGCCTACGTGCTCCTACACTAGACGGCCTAGTGTGATATCTCCAATATAAGCACCATTGGGGAATAACTTAGACCTACCAATTTACATGAAGAAATTTGTTGTACTTGTAACCAATCCACACACATGTCATGCATACTTTCTCAATGTATATATGATGCAGAGCAGGGTGTAGGTCTCCAATTCACTCAAACTTGAACAATCTTTCAACTTGGAAAACCCTAACTTGGACTTTGTCTCACAAAACCTTCAAATTGTCTTGTAGCATTCCAAACAGTAAATTTTTAGCATATCTTTCAGAGAAGGCCTCAAACCCAAGAATTTCATATCATTTAGGATTCCCTTTATGCCACTTAGGAACATATCATATTTTCATATGTGGCTATTTTGGAACATCACCTTCTTATTTTGACTGCTACGCTACCCTTAAGTCGAATTAGGCCTATTTTACAAAGCAACTATGTGATATAACTTATCCAAATGACCAATATTCATTCATGACTTCAACAAGGTCACATGGGGTCTAGAAATACAAGTTTCATCAACTGCAACCATCACCCAATCACCTTTTTCCCAAAACCCTACATCTAACCACTACTCCTAAGCCTAATACATTGAGATATTAGGCTATGGCTCAACCAAACACTACCCTACCTCCATCTCCTACATCTACAAACCTAAAAAACATGAAAAAAACTCCAAATAATTCCATTCCACTTACTTGCAAAGGTTTCCACCAGTGGAATGGTTCAATATTCCATTTTTTCACTCAAACCCTCCTAACCTAGGGTTTTCTAGCTGATTTCACCAAATTGGCTCTAACTCCCTTGAAAATTTATGAAATTAGATCAAATCAAAGCCAAAACATATTTATTTCATTCCACCATCAAATCCAATGCACCTTAGTTCTTTTACACACAAAACATAACCCTACAAACTCCTATAGCAGCAAATTTACTCAAAAAATTGTAGAAAAACAAAGGTTTCTTTATTGTTTGATCACAAAAATATCTCCAAAAGTTTTCATCGAGTTGCACAAGGAATATTTAAACATCTAAAATCAAAACCAAATGGTTCACAACTTCCTTTTTGAATTTGTGACAGTTCAACTTCCAACTACAAGCCAAAATTGCAAAGTTGCATTGCAACTTTTGCAACAATTACAAAAACATGATAAATTTTACTAAAACTAACCCCATATGACTCATTAAATTGAAAATGGTCTAAATAGACCTTATTACAACCAAAACCATGACTAAACCACAAAAAACCAACATTAGACCAAATTTGCAACATTTGACTAGGTGCCCCTGCACCATACATTTGGGGAGAATAGAATCTCAAGTTCCACTTGAGATCAGCTCTTGGACTATTGTGCCATGCCTTTTTATGTCTTCCTCTATCATCCATGTTGCATCTTCATTAGGGATACCTTTCCATTTCACTAGGTATTCATTATACACCTTATGCCTGGTTCTCTTTGCTTCCTTTGTGTCCAAAATGCTTTCAAGCTTCAATGGTTGACTTGGTGGTAATTCCTTGACCCAATCTTCATCTGGAACTCCTCATGTACCTACTTCTTCACCTACAATCATATATCCTTTAAAAGGATAAAGGTGAAAAACATTGAAAATTGGAGAGATAGCCACTCAAGGAGGGAGTTCTATCTCATAGGAATTTCACCAAATTTGTGGACCACCCTACATGGCCCAATCTTCTCCATCTACAGCTTTGTATATTTCCCATTTGGTAGCCTTTCTTTCCTCAAATGAGCCAATACCAAGTCTCCTACTTTGAATTGAACATCTCTCTTCTTCAAATATGCATGTTACTTGTATTTCTCCACACTCTTTTGAAGATTCTCTTTAACTTGCTGATGTATATCCTTCATGGAAACTACAAATTCCTATCCTTCAACACTCCTCTCCATGCCACTCAAATCTCTAATTTCAAAGACTCCCCTAGTCTTCAATCCATAGACAATTTCAAATGGGATCTTTCCAACACTTCTATTGACAAAGTCATTATAGGCAAACTCAGCTTGGGGAAGAATGGGATCCCATTGTTGTGAATGCTATTTTTTCAAACATCTGAGAAGATTCCGAAGGCTCCTATTGACAACTTCAGTCTACCCATCTATTTTTGGATGATAGGCAAAGCTAAATGTCAAGTTGGTTCCCAAATTTTTCCAAAGGGTTCTCCAAAGTGACCCACAAACTTACTATCTTTGTTAGAAATAATTTTCAATGGTAAGCCGTGAATCCTAACCACCTCCTTCAAAAACAACCCTGCAATATATGAGGCAACACTTGTGTATTTACATGGTATGCTTAGACACCTAAATTTGGACACTTGATTTATCCAAATTTATCCTTTCATTTAAAGCATCCTTTATAGCATTAATTAAGTAATATACTATTATTTAATTAATATCCTTTAATTCTGCCAAACCCTAAGGTATTTAATCAATAATACCTTATCTCTTTTGTCTCATAATCAAATAAATTAAATAAATATTCCATTTATTTGTTCCCTTTATCACATCCTCCATCATTTTTATCTAATCCTAATTATTCTCCTAATCTTATCATTAGGGATGTGCACATGCCTAATCCTTGATTAGGATGTGTCACATCCTCAAACTTTTGCAAGTTGTCCTCTAATCTCTCTTAGCCACCTAACCCTCCTCTAATCCTTCATTAACTAGCCTAATCAACCTCTAAAAGAATTTTTAATTCCTTTTATCCTTCAAAGGAATATTAAATTTCTTTTTCTCTTTCCCATGTGATCTTTGACTTGTCACATCAAGTCACATGAGATCTAACCCTCTTCTAATCTTTAGGTAATTAATCTAATCAAGTACTTGCACAATCCTAATCACTTAGTGAATTAAACCCCTATTAGTAGCACCTTTTTTTTGACAAGGCATCTCCATTCCCCATGTAGATTTTTAATTCACATTTAATCAATGCATTTAAAAGAATTTTTAAATTCCTTCTCTCACATCCATGAGAATATTTGAGGAATTTTTTAGTTTACACTTGTTCTCTCACCCACATGGGGACAAGGACCTCCTTTATGAAGGATCTTGTTAGATCCCAAGGTGCTATGCCCCCCTCCATATCATGTACTCATTTCGCTTCCACCTCATATCCCGCTACCTTTTAGGAATATATCACATGCCACATGTCAAGATGTGAGGGCTTGTGAGTTCTCAACTCACCTTAGCCCTACATCTTGATCATTAGTGGCTCAATCTTGGCCATCCATCTCCCTAGAGATTTCCAAAATCTCTATAAATACCCCCTCTTTTCTCTCATTTTAGAGGAGATCATTTTGCTAGCCAAACTCTTGCAATTTTATTTCTCAATCTATACTTAGCCATTTTCATGTTTTTATCCATTTCCATCCATCTCATCATAATCTAGTTTGCATATCTTGTCATCCAAGGAGCATACACATCAAATATTGAAGGGCCAACCAAAGGATCGATTCGACACAAGGTATAAAATTCCATTTATTGTTTTTATCTTGTGTTGATTCCAACTTAGGCTAATCTTGAGGTGTAGGTTGTTTTGGTGCTTATTTGCACTCTTTAGTTTGTTTCTCATTTTCTAATGCATATATTTGACCTATCATAGTATAAAATGAGCCATTTTACTAAATGGAGTCAACTAACAACAAACACACTAATAAAGAAGCCTCTTTTGAGTTTTAGGTGGGCTAACATAAAATCCATTGGATTTCCCATAATACATTTGGGATTGATGGCTGAAAATGGGGCTTTCAATTGCTAGAACCCTTTTTGCTTTTCACAAACAACACAGTTTTAACAAGATGTCACTTTTGCATTTTTGGCCAATGATAATACCTTCTTACCTACTCCAAAGTTTTATCCACACAAAGTGACTCATGTTTGCCTGTGCTTCTCTTTAATGATTAGTCCTCATAGAACTGTTTGGGAATACCTGACTAAGCACCCTAAATAATAATCCATCTGCATCAAAGAAATGGAATATTTCTTCATCCAAAGTGTAATTAAAGCTGACTACAAATGCTTATAAAATGCTTAAATCCGTATGCCGCTTCCTTACATACCTTTCAAAGCATCAACACCTACACTTTGGAGTTGAATTTCTTGCACCAACATTTGTCTTCTACTCAAAGCATCTACCACCTTGTTTGACTGCCCTTTTTTTGTGTTTTATGGTGAAAGTATAGCTTTGGAGGTACTCCACCCACTTCACATGTTTTTGGCTGAGTTTTTCTTGGCTATTCAAGAAACTCAAAGCATGATTGTCAGTAAAAACAATAAAATATTTAGGAAGGAGATAGTGTCTCCACTTTTTCAATGCTTGGACCATGGCATACAATTCCAAGTCATAAGAAGAATACTTCTTCTTGGCCTCATTAATCTTTTCACTGAAAAATGCTACAGGTCTTCCCTCATGGCTCAATACTACCCTAGTTGCATACCCACTTGCATCACATTCAATTGTGAACACCTTGTTAAAATATAGTAATGCTAGGATGGGTTGTTGTGCTACCCTCAGTTTGAGATATTGGAAGCTTTTTTCTACCTCATCAAACCACACAAACCTTTTCCTTTTATCCCCTTTGATTGTATCAATAATTGGAGAGAAGATATGACTAAAATTCTTCACAATTTTTTTGTAAAAGCTAGCTAGGCCATGGAAACTTCTTACCTCACTGACTGAAGTTGGAGTAGGCCAGTTCAAAATTGCTTCTACCTTGCTGGGGTCCATCTTCAAAGTGCCTTTTAAAATCACAAAACCAAGATAGATCGATTCCTCCTTCATGAATTCACACTTTTTCAAGTTAATCATCAACTTCTCTTCATTTATCCTTTTCAAAACCATGTCCAAATGTTGCAAATGTTCCTCTTTATTCTTACTAAACACAAGAATGTCACCCAAGTATACAACTACAAACTTATGAAAGGATTCAAAACTTCATTCATTAGTCTCATGAAAGTACTTGGTGCATTTGAAATCCCAAATGGAATTACCATCCATTCATACAACCCCTCATTGATTTTAAAGGTAGTTTTCCACTCATCCCCTTCTCTTATTCTAATATGGTGGTAGCCACTTTTGAGGTAAATCTTGGAAAAGTAACAAGCTCCTTCTAAATAGTCCATCAAATCCTCCATTCTTGGTATGAGAAACCTATACCTTATAGTTATCTTGTTAACTGCCCTTGAATCAGTGCACATTCTCCAATCTCCACCTTTTTTTAGGTGCCAACATAGTAGGAACAACACATGGGCTTAAACATTCCCTTATGAGGCCTTTATCAAGCAATTCTTGTATTTGTTTCCTTATCTCTTCATTTTGTTGAGGAGGCATTTTGTATGCAGCCTTATTGGGTAGGTTTTCTCCTAGTGTAAAGTCTATGTAGTGGCTCACATCCCTTATAGGTGGCAAAGAACTAGGGAGCTCATCTACAACAATGTCTTGGTACTTTCTCAACAAGGTTTGTACTTCTTTAGGCACATCTTCAATCTTTGCTACTGTCATAATAGATTTAGGTCTGATTATTATTGCATACCCTTGTCCACCTTCTTCTTTCATATTTTTCAAGAATTCTTTTTCCCCAACCAACATGACACTTGACCCAACTTGTGTGTCTACATTTTCATCTTGCAAAGGGGTGTGGGTAAATGAAACTCCATATTTTTAAATCACATACATATTTTTCTCTCTGGATCATGTTTTGTTTTTCTATCATACTATCAGGTTCTTCCTAACAACAAATGACATACATCCATTGGGATGATGTCACACAATATCTTATCTTTATACCCCCCAATATTGAATTCAACCCATGTTTGTTCATTCACTAGGACTTGTTGACCCTTATTCAGCTAAGAGACCTTGTAAGGTGTGGGGTGAGGGATTCTTTTCATCTTTAAATTTTCAACAATCTCTAAAGAAACCAAATTGGTTGTGGAACCAAAATCAACAACTACTTTGCAAACCTTACCTTGAGATTCGCAGGTGGTTATAAACAATGATTTTCTTTGGGGAGGCTCTTTCACCACAAGGACCTTGAGCAATGTTCTTCTCATCATCATATTTTCTCCAACTTCTAGAGCAGCATGCTGAGAAGGAGAGTTGACACTCTCACAATCTTCCTCTTGCAGCAATTGTGTTCTCCTTTCACCACCATGTGATGTAGAAGGTTGTTTCTCTGAGAACTTCCATGCTTGATGGCCAAATTGATTACATTGATAACATCTTCCTCAAAATGTTCTTGAACCTCTACTTTTTCCTCCAAATCTACCTGTACTATTTGATCTCCAACCTTTGAAACCACCTCTTGATTTCGAGCCTTGCTCTTTATTACCACTTGTTTCACCTTGTGCTTTTGGAGATTGTCCTCTTCCTCCAAATGATCCTTTGCCCCTGAAGTTCTTCCCTTTACCTCTACTTTTTTTTTCCTACCTTCTTTTCAACTTCTCTTCTTCCCTAATACTCAATTGAAAGCACTCTTCCACTATTTTAGGGGTAGGGTATGTGCAGGATCATGATGGGTATGTGTAGGGTATGTGGCTAACGACTTTTTTTTACCCAAAATTGATGAAATGAAAAAGGTTTTTAAAGGAGATTATCAACTTTCCATCAATATAAATTATGTTTTACTTTGAATTTAATAAATTATTATTATTCATTTTCTATTTGAATTATGACTAAAGTCCTAATTGATGGGCTGATTGAAAAACATCTATAGCTTTCAAACAGTATCACATTTTTTGAATTGGAAACATGCATCACATTCTATGCTTTTCATACTATAGGATTAAAAAGTGAATTTCATGAATTGCATGACTAAGTTAAGGTGTAATTAGGACATATGAGTTTTTATATATATCTTTTTAAAGAAGTTGTAATAAAAATTCATAATTAATTATTTACTTGGAAAAAATTTACAAAAATATGCATCACATTGGGACATGAGTCCTCTACTTATATATAAAATGTTATTAAAAATATTATCATTTTATTATGGTTAGGGTGGTCAAAGCAGGACACCTACTTCTTATTTTTTCCACGAAATTTAAATTATTCTATTGCATTGAAATTTTAAATTTTCACTAAATAGATATATTTTTTTTTTTTTTTTTTTTTTAAAAGCGTAGTAGTTTAGAAACTACATTCAATTTGCTACAGATTCTATTCTTCATATTTTTGAATAATATAGATAAATTTTTCAAATTTTTATGTTAAATTGTCTAACTCTAATTTTTCTGAGTTTTTTGCCACTTAAGGGATTATTTTTTCCATGATGATCTTGCACATACCCAATGGCAAGGCTCAATTCATCTTAGATATTGAGCCTTAACCCATTTATATACCTTGCTATCTTCTCAACTTCATCCTCAACATGACCTTCTCTAATGCTCAATTTATGAAACTCCTCTGTGTAATCCATGACATCCATCTCTTTTTGTTTGAGATTTTGAACCTTTCTAAAGGTCAGAATTTCATAGTCACTAGGTAGAAATTGTCCATTAACTTTAGACACCATCCTATCCCATGAATTTATTTTTCCTTTGCCCTTCTTCACTCTTTCTTCCTGCACATAATTCCACCAAGTTAGGGTAGGGCCTTTCAACTTTGTTTTAGCAAATTTCACCTTTTGTTCATCTACTACCTCCTTGTATTAAAAATAATTATCTAGTACATCAACCCAATCTTACACCTTTTCACTATCCATCTTCACTTCAGGAGTGTCTTGTTTGACAGCCTTCAACATCTTAACCATCCTCATCTCTTCAAGATCCAACTCTTGCTCATGGGATCTTGCTTGAGGGTTTTCTTTCTCACCCTCCTCCTCTTCCTCTCGGTCACTATCCTCTGTAGTGGCCTTACCTCTTTTTTGGTTTGTTTCAAGTGTTTCAAGTGTGGCTAAAAGAGCTTCCTAAGACTCCTTCATCAATCTTATTTCCCTAGCAATGACTGCACTTCCCTTTGGAGGCATCTTGTTCCCTTCAAATTGCAACTTTTCCTCAAATGACCAAAACCTATTCTTTGATACCAATTTGATTCAGATTAGGGTGGATGTCTCCAATTCAATCAAACTTGAACAATCTTTCAACTTGGAAAACCCTAACTTGGACTTTGTCTCACAAAACCTTCAAATTGCCTTGTAGCATTCCAAAGAGTGAATTTTCAACATATCTTTTAGAGAAGGCCTAAAACCCAAGAATTTCATATCATTTAGGATACCCTTTATGCCACTTAGGAACATATCATATTTTCATATGTGTTTTTTTTGGAACATTACCTTCTTATTTTGACTTCTACGCTGCCCTTAATCCTAATTAGGCATGTTTTACAAAGCAACTATGTGATATACCTTCTCCAAATCACCAATCTCCATTACATGACTTCAACCAGGTCACATGGGATTTGGAAATACAATTTTCATCAACTGCAACCATCATCCAATCACCTTTTAACAAAACCCTACATCTAACCACTACTCCTAAGCCTAATACATTGAGATATTAGGCTAGGGCTCGATCAAACACTGCCCTACCTCCATTCCCTACATATAAAAACCTAAAAGACATGAAAAAAACCATAAACAATTCCATTCCATTGAATTATAGAGGTTTCCACTAGTGGAATGGTTAAATATTCCATTTTTTCACTCAAACCCTCCTAACCTAGGGTTTTCTGGTGATTTCACCAAATTGGCTCTAACTCCCTTGAAACTTTTTGAAATCATATCAAATCAAATCCAAAACATAGTTATTTCATGCTACCATTGAATCCAATTCACCTTAGTTCATTTACACATAGTACAGAGATGTACAGACTCCTGTAGTAGAAAATTTACTCAAGAAATTGCACAAAAAAAAAGCTTTATTTATTGTTTGATCACAAAACTATCTCCAGAAGTTTTGCTCAAGTTGCACAAGGAATATTTAAACATCTACAATCAAAACCCAATGGTTCACAACTACCTTTTTGAATTTGTGACTGTTCAACTTCCAACTACAAGCCAAAACTGCAAAGTTGCATTGCAATTTTTGTAACAATTACAAAAAGAATAACAAGTTTTACTAAAATTGACCCCATATGAGTCATTGAATTTAAAATGGTCTAAATAGACCTTATTACAACCAAAACCATGACTAAACCACGAAAAACCAACATTAGACCAAATTTGCAACATTTGACGAGGTGGCCCTACACCATTATATAGTTGTAGCAATGCATACAAACCCAATGGGATACAATATTACATACATCACATGATCATGGAAATATGATCATCTAGTATCTCAAACATATAAATACAATTCTAAGTATAAACATCTCAGGATGAGGAATAGGGTGGGCATTACACCTCATACACCAGAAATGTAAAAGAATATATGATGCATAAGAGATCTCTAAGAGTGAGTTATACATTTTGACCAACTGATCATGTGTGTTATGACACAATATAATACATCTTTAATATAGATAATGGGACCCAAATAGAATTCCCAAGTTGGTGAATTGGGTACAACAATCTCATGACTAGTGTGAGGAATATGTTATATTAGCTTGTGGACTCATCTTGGGGTTTAGATGTTGGATTTTTACTAGAGAATTGGATACAACACTTTGGGTGGTTTTATCCCATGGTTTCCTAACTACCATTTTATGGTTTCATGTATTGCTTCTCCTATTTATTTGGTCCATCAAATGGATGTTCCATATATTAGTTTTATAGGTGTTATTATGCTACTAAAATATCTCCATATCTATATGTTAGTGTAATCACCTATGAATGATTAATCTTGGATTTTAATTGTAACCCTCTTAGTCTTGATGACAATGTAATTGATTTGATATTTGGAGATTTTTTCTAAGGGGGTTTTCCCAAGTTATATGGTTTGTTATGATTTTTTTCATTCTTTTAAATTGTTTAATTTTTTTTTATACATATCTCCCCTCAGATTAATTATGCAATTTTTATCTAGCTTCCTTTCATTTTTTATTAGAGACTAATCATGTTATTTATTATGTGCAAGGGTTTGAAGTATTTTTTGGTCAAAATTAATCTAGTATTTGTAGGATATTTGTGTAGAACATATATCTAGTTTAAAGATAAAATGGTGAGCACATATCATGTGGAGATGGAAAAGTTTAAATATATAAGCTTTGATATATGGAAGCTCAAAATAGAAGATTCATTAGAGGATCAAGATCTGTGAGTTCTAGCCATTGGAAGGAAACTTAAAACCATGCAACAAGAAGATTGGGATGTGTTGGATAGAAGAATATAGATCCTCATTTGGATTTATTTGATAGATTAAATTGTTTTAAATATTTTTAAAGGAGAATCCATATTGAGTTCCTTGTGCTCAAAGTTATGAAAAATATGCTAGTCCATAACCATGTTGAATAAAATATTTCTATAGAAGAAGTTTCATTCAATAAATATGGGTTATGATGATTCTATTTCTATATACCAAAATGAACTCAACACTATGGTTACTTAGTCAAATTCCATTGATGAGAAGATAGATAATGAGGATAAAAATATTAAACTAATATGTTCTTATCCAAAATAATGGGACAACCTAGTTACATGGACATTGAAATTGACACCACTAAGTTGAAACTTGAATAGGTGAGGAGATGAAATGAAAAACTCATGAAACTTCCAAAGATGTATTAGTTATTCATGGTAGATAAAAATAAAAATGCTAGAGAATAGGACACCAATGCCATGATTCGACTACAACACACTTTTGGGACTCTAGCACCAAATTAGGACTCCAACATAGTTTAGGATAATTTTGGAGTGGTTCACTAGTTTCCTTCCTAGGTGATGGTATCTTATTGGTTTTCTAGTGTCCTTTTTGGGAATTGTAGTCCTCTAGCACGCATTTTCCCATGTTTCATTAAATATTAGGTTCTTCCAATTGTTTCTCAAGGAAACCTTGTATACAAAAGTTTCTTCTCCTTGGCCTAGTGATTCTTTTTATATTTTCAATTTTTCATTAAGTGTTATGCGTTGATGGTTATGAAACATTTCATATTAGGAAGTGTCATTTCTTGAAATTGACCTATCATAATTCTAGTTGGTGGAGAGCTTGTAGCACCTAGTAAGGAAACCTCTTGTGAAGGCTTTCCCTTGTGCTTGTATATTTTTAGATTCATTTTTTGAGTGGATTTGAGGTGGTTGTTACCCTCATTAGGTACTCCTTTCTCAAGAAACTATTGGTTGTGTTGTCTAGCTAAGATATAATAGCTCCTAATCATTTCATTATTTGTGTAGGTTTTCTTTGGTGTGGCTAGTATCTTTAAGTTGTTTTTCTGTGGATTCAAATTTAATTGTTTCCTCAGCCTACCCTTGTGTTTTTTTGTGAGAGAGCATGATCATGGGTTAGTACCCAATCGTCATTCAAGCATTTTATTCTACTTTCTCATAAGTTCATCATGGCGACTTCATCTCATGATTGGTAATTATTCCACTAGTGCCACCTTTCTTGAAATGGTGAGGTCATTTTTGTTGCTAGTGTCTTTTTGTCATAATTGACACAAAAGTTTTGTGCACATCAATATGCAGTACAACATTTTATTATCATACCTTGGTCAAATTAGTGTTGTTATTTTTTAAAAAATTGGGTACTTTCCTAGGTGTGTGGATTGGAGCATTACACAAGGCTATGTGGATTTATATTGGAGAAATGTTGGTAGTAGAAGGTCTACTAGTGGTCACAAGTCTAGCTTATTCAATGGTGTGGTGAGATTGATGAGAAATTAATAAGCTATGATAATTTTATTCACTATAGAGATAGATTACATATCATCTACTCATTCCTGTAAATATCTTATATGTATTTTGAGATTGTGTTGAGATAATAGCTTACATCAAAGAGAAGTTAGATTTTATTGTAATAATCGAAGTGTCGTCAACATGGAAAACAACTAACCATCCACACTTACACAAAAAAGATTAATGTATAGTATAATTTTATTCATGATATGGTGGAGGATGGGAGGATGATGCTAGGGAATTTTGATACTCTAGATAATGTTGCAAATACCTTGAAAAATCTAGTCAACATTAAGAATTTCATGTGGTAGTAATTCTATGGGTCTCTCAACCCCTAGCAAATAGTTGAAAAATATGGTATTCCCTTTTTCTCTTAAAAATTCTTAAATAAATGGAAGAATTTTGGGTAAGATGTCTCAACCTTGTATCTTAATGGCAAGCATAAACAATATAATTTTTGGGATATAGAACATAAAACTATAGTTTCTAGGCTATATATGTAAATTTTGGCCCCTAAAAATTATTAAAATGGGCTTTAACTGAAGCAAGCTAATTGCAATGATATGGATCTCTTTAATACTTCCATTTTTTTAAATATGCTTAATCAACTTTCTAAAATAGAAGCTATGTCCTTTGAAAATAAGGTCCCCGCATTAGAAGTGAAAGAGCAATTTTTATGCATAAGAGAGTTGTAAGGAGTGACACTTGTTGACCAAATTATGATGCATGGTATTACATGTCATAATGTAGATTTGAATATAGATAATAGAGAAAAAATGGATCGCCCAAATTAGAAATTGGATTACGACTAGATTATAATAGGTGTTGATATTTTGAGTCTATGAATTCATTTGGGGATTTGGGTGTTTTATTTTGAGTAATAATTTTGGTGCCACACTTTAAGTAGTGTTATCTTATGGTTTCCTAATTACCATTTGATGGTTTCACGAATTACTTCTCATATTGATTAGGTGTTTGAATATAGATTTCAAGGTTCAATTTTGTAGATATTAATATAATATCAAAATATTTCTAGATTTTTATGTTGATATAATCTCATAGAAAATATTGAGTTGTATTGTTAATAATACAATTAATTTAAGATATAGAAGTTAATTTAATTTTTGAAACTTTTCCTAAGATATATTCTTTATTATAGTTGTGTGTTATGTTTTTTGTTTAAAATTAATTTTATATAAATATATCCTTCTAAATTAATTATAAAATTATTTTCAAAATAAATTTAAATTTTATAAACCTTAAATTTAAATCCAAACTCTAAAAATAATAAAACATAAACAATATTTACTTTTGAATCCTAAAATGTGAATCTTTAACCCCTTAATCCTAAACGATTGCCTTTAATATCATAAATAATAAACTTAAAATCCTTAAACCTTAGAACATAAATCCCAAACCTTATATCAAAAACTTTAGACTTTGAATTATAAACATTAGATCTTAAACCTTAAACACCTAAATTTAAATTTAAATCTTTCTCACCCCCTCTTTTGATATAAATGTATCTCAGGAAATCAAACCACCCAATATATCATGAACTTCCCTATACACCCAAAAATACACGTGAAAAGAGTAGTGATATGTAAGAGTGATTTCCTCTTTTCCTATTCTACTTGTCATATTCATTTAATCTCAACTCTCATGTTTATTATTCTAAAACAAATTTTAAAACGTTATATATTTCATTTCATGGCTAAATCAGATTTTTACATAAATATATTTTTAAAATTATATAATTCAAAATTCAAAATATCTCAATTCTTGAAAGAGGTGTTTCTTTAGACTTTATGCCATCAACTTAAATACTATACTAAAGCTTCCCCAACCATCTTAATAAAAGATCACTTATTTTGCTATTAAAAAACTTGGTTGTCATCCTTTTCATACATCCATAATTGTCACATGCCTTCAACAAAGCTTCCAATGCAAATTAATAGTATTAAAATTCTGTACAAAAACATCCAGGCCATTTCTACAAATAAATATTACAAAGCACATTTAAATGCATTTAAGAAAGCAAGCACATACCATGCACGGAATTTTATCATGACAATACCATGTGAATGTCACTTGCTATGTTTGATTTCACAAACTTCCAATATGTTATCATGCTAAGTATATCTGCCAAGTACAAGTTTGTAAGTGCACTAAAAAGTAATGTAAGGAACACATGATTTAAAAACAGTGTATGAAGACTATTCAAAATGTTTTCGGAACTAATTATGTAAGTTCGAACCTGCCCAAATTTGTATAGTACTGGGATATGAAACACATACAATCATGGTGTTTGAATACCTTTTTCCTAGAATACATTATCATTAACTTCTATTTATTCTTATATGATTGATTTTGGACTTTTATATACTGTTGTTATTATGACTGTTTATGATGGGTATGTCAAGAGCTTTACTCCAATTATTCTTTTTGCTGCCTTATTTGGCATTACCTTATTTTTAACTAGACTGTTATTTTTGTCTCATTAACTTCTATCCAGTCGTATATAATTGATTCTGAATTTTTATATACTAACTACTGTTATTATGAGTGATCTATTATAATATATGTCAATAGTTTTACTGAGCGTTTACATACTATTGTTATTATGACTGATTAAGATATATGTCCAAACTTATGGGACATAAATTGGATCATATAAAGAGTTTTACTATACATTTATATACTACTGTTAATATGACTGAGTATGATGTATGTCAAAAGTTTTACTGTACATTTATATACTAAGTTGTTATTATGACTGATGAAGATATATGTACGAACTTAATTTACGGGACATAAGTCTTATATGAAAAGTTTTACTAAATATTTATATACTGATGTTATTATGACTGATTATGATGTGTATGTTAAGAGTTTCACTCCAAATATTCTCTTTGATGTCTTACTTGGCATTACCCTATTTTTAACTAGACTATTACTTTTGTTTCATTAACTTATATTTAATCTTATATAATTGATCCTCAGACTTTTATACACTACTGTTACTATGACTGACCTATTGTGATGTATGTTAAGAATTCTACTAAACATTTATATACTACTGTTATGATATATGTACGAACTTCCCAGACCTAAATCGTGTTATATGAAGAATTTTATTAAACATTTATATACCGATTATGATGTAGGTCAAGAATTTTTTTACTTTTGAGGCATTTACATAGTACTGTCAAATACCTGGTACAATTCTTAGATACTGTTCTAATTGTTTTCTCTGCTGTCTTACTTAGTACCAACTTATTTTTCAACTAAACTGTTACTTTTGCACCTCAAAACTTAATTGTTCATCTGTTGTACCGTTCCTAGCTCAAAACTGAACTGTTCATCTGATGTACTGTTCTTACAACCGTTTTATGCAACTTTTGCTTAATCCAATACAAAAAAGCACATTGCTTTCATCTTTCATTGACAATGGTGTATGTGAATATTTTTTCTCATAATTGTTAAAGTGCAGATTAATGGAGTTTTACATTGATTATGGAGAACTTCCATGCTTATGATGGTGATATTATAGGTTTAGTTCGATGAGATTAGGGGCATGCAGTGTAAGAAATATCTAGTTGTGAGAGGGAACTTTATGCCGCAAACTCCAAGGAGGCCCCCACATTCCTTGCCTTTACAACGATTTCCTATGAAGTCATGATTGCAGGATGGCTGGAAGATTGAATATAATAGAGTCGTTCATGTGCTCTTCATGTGAAACGGAGTACAAATCTAACATCTATTAGAGTGTCATGTCGTGTATTCAAACTGTGCAAGATTCAGAAACGATACACGTCATAATTACGTTGGTGTGTTTTATAATTTATTGTCATTTGTCGTTACATGTTGTTAGTGGCCTTGGTTTATTCCCTTGCTGTTTTTGAAAACACACTGTCACAGGCACAGATTATAAAATTGTAAACCCTACGTCAAATGAGTTAAGTCAAGATAAAGGAGGGTTTTATAGTGTAAGAGAGGATATTTTACTGTCATTATTAAAATGAGGAATGGAGATTAGTGTTAGCTTGGATTGGTGACCAATGGAGATTGATGAACTGCCTCCTGACTTTAGTGCCTTAGTTTATGGTGGCTATTAGTGGAGTTTGATGAGCTACCTTCCCACTTTATGTCATTCACTATAGATTTCCCTTTCTAATCATAATTTACAATTAAATCAATCAAATATATTATAATCTTTTATATGTAATAAAAAAAGTTAATGGTTAATATATATAGATTTGTGTGTCTTTAGAATAATGATAGTATATAAATCATGTATTTTAAAGTTATCATATTTTTACAATTTATGGGTCTATCTTGTTATTTTTTAGATTTGATTGTGATATTTTTTAGCATCACAAAATTAAAATTAGTAAACTATATGAATTCAAAAATAAAATTGATGTATTTTACATTAAAATTAGTAAACAATACGAATTAAAAAATAAAATTGATGTCTTTTAAATTAAAATTGGTAAAGGATATGAATCTAATTTTATTTTATTTATTATTTTATTTGAGTAGGATTTGTGGTTGTAGAAATGAGTTGGACTATCAAATTTTAAGTTTAAATTTTGGTCCTCATTAGTTCCCTCCAACTAGTTGTTATAAATTGAATAAAGTGAAAATTCATTAATATATGTGCTAGGTAAAGACAAACCTTACTTCTATTGAAAACAATCCACAAGCTCCCACATCCACTTTGTACTATCATGTAAGGAGCATTCATGGTGCATCAATATTTTAGTATCTACTTGTATCATCATTTCTAAACATCTTTCCATACTTTTTTTTGAAAATTTTCATTATTTTTTTGTATTATTGAATAACTCACCTTTGAGTAGATTGAAGACACTGAGATAAATAATTCCAACAAACAAAATTAGCATAATTTAAAATGTACAAAAAAATTAAAATCTATATTTAGAAATAGTAAAATGTCAAACAAAAGATAATCTATTCAAAAATATTTATTTGAAATTTTTAAAAAAATTAATAAATAAATAAATTGAATCCTAATCACAATATTATTTTCATCAAATTTTAAACTAAATATCATTATTTAAATATATTTAATTCCAACTCATTAATTTTTAAACAAATTAATTTTTTACTTGCCCTAATCTTACTTAATTAAAATTACTTTATTTTCTTTTGAATTATAAATAAATGCAAGTATTATACGTAAGCAAATTTTGAATTATAAGTAAACATAGTATTATATGTAAGCAACTTAACTTCTAATAATAATTGTTATTGTTCGGCACATCATTTATTATTTTAAGTTTAAATTTTAGTCCTCATTAATTCCCTCCAACTAGTTGTTATAAAATAAATAAAGTGCAAATTCATTAATATATGTGCTAGGTAAAGACAAACCTTACTTCTTTTGAAAACCATCCACTTTGTACTATCATGTAAGGAGCATTCATAATGCATCAATATTTTAGTATCCACTTATATCATCATTCCTAAGCATCTTTGCATACTTTTTTTGAAAATTTTCATCATTTTTTATATTATTGAATAACATGCATTTGAGTAGATTAAAGACATTAAGATAAGTAATTCTAACAAACAAAATTAACATAATTTGAAATGTAAAAATAAATTTAAATCTATATTTACAAATAACCAAATATCAAACAAAATATATTTTATTCAAAAATATTTATTTTAAATTATAAAAAACATAATAAATCAATAAATTGAATCTTAATACTTAACACAATATTATTTTTATCAAATTTTAAACTAAATATCATTATTTAAATTTATTTAATCTCATATCATTATTTAACTTATAAAATAATCGAGAATGAGAGTGTTGGGTGAGAAGACGAATGGGAGCGGGTGTTTGAAATTAGCTAATGGTGAAGGAGAGGATGATGTGGATGTAGATGGGTCAAGAGATGGAGCGTACAGAGAAGGGGGTAGGGTTGATGCATGCAGTGATGAGTGTAGGGATGGAGTAAGTAAAGGGTGTGTAGGAGGAAGTGGGGTTGGTGCAAAAGAAGGTGATCGAGAGGAGTATGACAATGAACTAGTTGGGGAGTGGTGTTGTTCTTCCGAAGAGGAAGATGGGGTTTTTCCTCCTTGGTTGGAGGACTAGAGTTACTGTCCTAAATTTGATGATGAGGAGGTTTCTCTACTTGAGCTATGAAGAGAGGAAAATAGAAAAGTTTCTTTAGTATGCTCTTCTTCTATTGTTGTGTCTGGCATTGGGTCTGATGATCTAGGCCATGCCCTCAAAAAGGGATTTTTTCTTTCTTCACCTTGTCCACATGTACTTGGTGTGAAGGCTTCTACTCCTCAAGTGGCTCTTGTGGTTCAGGATGCAGTGAGGGTTTGTGATTTGGTTGTTGGTGCTTGCTTGTAGTTTGGGATTACCAATATTGAGCCCATGGTGGCTAATGTGAGTGGTTGCTTTAGGGTTACTACTTTAGTGAGTGAGAAGGGTGTTGTGTTTACCACTAGATCCCTTACTTCTTTGTCTACTATGAATGCGAGTTTGGGTGAGTCCCCTACTACTAATGTTGGTCAGGAGATGGGGGTTTCAATGATTGTTGGTTAGTCCCATGTGTGATAGTTTAGGAGATGGTTCGATAGCTAATATTATGGAGAAGGTAGCTTTTGTTCCTAGTGTGGAGGTCGGGTCCTCTACTATTGCTCCTAATTGGGCTTTGGGAGTTGTGAAGGATGTTGTTGATCCTGAGTCTACTGCTAATTTTAGCATGAGAGAATGCTATTTGGTTGATGTTGAGGAGAGTGTGCTTAGGAATGACTTTTTCCCTTCCAATACCATGGACAAAGCAAAGGTAATTTCTATCCTTGATTCGCTTTTGGTTAAAATAATTGCTTAGTTTAGTAACTCATTGGTTGGGAGATTATGCGGTAATCATCCCAACATTGATTCTATTAGAAATTGGGTGATTCAGATTTGGAAACTAAGAAGACAAGTTGAGGTTGTCTCTATGCTAAATATTTTTTTCTTATTTTCATTTTCCTCTCCTGAAGATTGCTCTATGGTTCTTCATGAAGATCCTTGGTTTATGGTCTTAAATGGCCTTTGTCTAAAAAATTGGTCCCTAGGTTTTAACCCCTTGAGTAATGACTCTATTTTATTCCCTGTTTTGGTCAAACTATCAGGGCTACCTTTTGAGGTTTGGGATGATGAGGTTTTCATGCTTATTGCCATTTGAGCAATACTCTACTACTTATAAGGTCACTAAATTTAAAAGTATTTATTATTTGCTAGATTTTTTGTGCTTGTGGAAAAAGACATGGTTCTCCCTACTCAAATTTCTATATCTTCCAAATTGGGATGTGGGTGCAATGGATTGCTTTTGAAGACTCTTGAATTATTTGTCAATGTTGTTGCAAAGTGGGTCACTATTTTCTCATGCAGAAAGAAACACCAGCCTGTTTGGAGGAAAAAGGAATTTAAGCTTGCTATTTTTTGAAGTGTGTTCCTCTCCCTTTGAGGATACACAAAAGGATGATAATAGGGGGAAAGCTCCTATTAACCATTTTGTGATGGATTCAATGGTTCTTAGTTTGCATTAATATTCTACTGGTGATATATCTCTCTTGTTCCAAAAAAAAAATTTGGGGCAGTTGGATCCTTGTAATAGGATTAAGCAAAAATATTTGGAACATTCTGGTTTCAAACCACCCTGAATATGGGTTGGTAACTACATGGTTATGTAGTGTCCTTGTTTTTTGTACGTTGTTTTTTCTCTTTGGTTCCTTTTTGTTCTACTAAACTTAATGTCTCTATTATCTTTTGTACAAGGGTCTGGGCCCTTTCAAAATCCCTGCTTACCTTATCAAAAAACAATTAATTTTTTACTTACTCTAATCGTATTTAATTAAAATTACATTATTTTCTTTTGAATTATAAGTAAATGTAAGTATTATATATATAGACAACTTAACTTCTAATAATAATTGTTATTGTTGGGCACATCACTTATTAAATAATTAGTTGCATTATATACTCACACTTTAATGTAATTTGTTGAATTCTAAATAATCAAGGTTTAAGTCTTCCATGAAAGATGATTATTTCTTTAAAAATGTGTTGATTTAAAATTAACTATCATTATTATGATTTTTTAGCCTTTTTATGGAAGCACGGTAGTAATGAAATTCCTTTAGGATATAGGAGAGGGTCCACACTAAAGTGCATGAACATAAATGAAAATTTTAATTGTTTACATGTTTTATATTAAACTAAATATATAAAAATATACAATAAGTAATAAAAACTTAAGATTTTTTAGAATTTTTTATTGTATTAAAATATTATATTTAATTTTTACTATTTTATTATTATTGTAATTATTTTAACTTACAAACATTTATTTTAATTTTAAGATCTATTTTTTAAAGTGTTTCATATAAATAATTAGATCAAACAAACAAATATGATATGCAACATAATTCATATCATTTTTTTAGTTCTATTTTATTTTCATTCTTTTTTTCTAGGTTATAGTAGTAATTATTTAAATTTGATTATTTTGTACTAATTTAAATATTCTTTTATTTATAACATATTTTTTATCATTTTATAAGGTATTTTCAGTTTATATTTTCTATTATATTCTTCTCTTATAAAGTTTATATTGAATTACAAGTGGTATCAAATCATGATCTTGGTACTTAAAGGGTAAGAATAAGGCATTTTTTTAAAAGTCAAAAATTCAAATTGTGAAGCACATTTCTTTCTTAACTTAGAATATGTTTTTCTAATTTTGTAGTGTTTGTTAAGGTATATTATAGCTAGTACATTTCATATTTGAGGTCATTTGGAGTAGATTTGAGGGTTTTATTACAAAATTAGGGTTTTCACAAATTCACTCAAAAGTTATAAATCAATTAATTATATTACAATTTCTAGATGATTTGTCAAAAACATATTGACTCTACTATAGCCTAGATATGAGGTCATTTGGAGTAGATTTAAAGGAGTTATTACAAAATTACGGTTTCCATGAAATTCACTCCCAAGGTTGCAAATCAAAAAAATTCTTGAAGATTATTTCTAAGAAGTGAGATCTAGGCACTAATAAGTTAAAAAAAAATCAATATTATTTTAATTTATTTATGTTATTTTGAAAATAATTTTGTAGCATACATTTGGTGAGGCCTTCAATAAGAGGGAAGGGAAGCAATCCTATTATCACAAGGAATTATTTTGACAAGGATGATCCAATTATGAAATAGAAGGATCCAATGCATGTTCATTCTTATAGAGATAAAGAAACCACCAAGGTTACTTGGAGGAGATCTTGATGGTAGTGGATTGAAAAAAAAGATATTGATGAAATATACACATAATTAGCTTCTCTCATAATCTTTGTGAATAATCAATGGGTATATTCACTCTAAAAAGTGGGAATAATATGTATGTTCTAAGTGACATAATTATTTTGGGTTTGATTCAAATCTACAAATGAATCACCACCTAAAATATTATTTGGCTAGGCCCTTCACACCAAAGAAGGATATTGAAAATTTTGATGGAAAGGATCCAACCAATTAGCTCTACCAAATGTAAAAATTATTTTATCTTCATTATATTTCATGTCAATAAATTTTTTAAATGGTGTCCTTAAACTTGGAACCAAACCAAATCATTTGGTGTTGATTATTATGTTAAGAGAAGGAAAACAAGGGATATGTTGTCACATGGTTTGTTTTCTAAGAGGACATCATTGCATATTTTGGTGGTAATATAATGGATATCTACTTTAGTTAGCTTACCAAATTAAATAAAATGGGTAAGATCAATGACTATAATCAATAATTACAAATTTTCTTATATTATAAAATAAACTTTGAAGGACTTATTTGTATGGATTTTAATGGAACATGTCAAATATGAGGTATGCATACTCCACCCAAATGTTATGTATGAAGTAATCATTATGATAAGGAAGGTATAAAGGAAAAACTGGCTAAAAAAATGAAGGAATCCCTAGCATTTAGAGACTAGAGAACCCCTACATCATCATTTATTCAATCTATATGATATTGACACCTCAATAAATTAAAGAAAAATGGGCCAAAGGTTTGATGAAGGGTACTCCCCTTACAATATAAACCTTACAAAAACAACCGTGAATTGCACAAACAATATGCAAGAAGGAAGAAAATATTTTCTATTATCACTTAAATGAAAATGAAATTACAACATTACAATGGCCATCACATGGGCATTTTGATTACATAATTATACAAATCTCCAAATTGGAGCCAAAATCCACTCTGCTCTACCCTCCTTCTGTAACCCCCATTCAAATACTTTATTTGGAAGGTGTAACCACCCTAGAATATTTTGGAAAGTATAACTTCCTCAAGAAGATATTTTAAAATTTTATTAATTTTGGTAGTACAACTTTGCAGGGTCATAACTTTTGATTCAATCGTCAGATTTTCAATTATAATACCTTTTCAGAAAGCTCTTGAGAAGGAAGACACT
The DNA here is from genome assembly GCA_007258455.2 of Sequoia sempervirens. Taxonomy (NCBI): domain Eukaryota; kingdom Viridiplantae; phylum Streptophyta; class Pinopsida; order Cupressales; family Cupressaceae; genus Sequoia; species Sequoia sempervirens. The sequence goes on along the minus strand of VDFB02122529.1, from coordinate 139,804 downwards.
AAGTAATTAGCACCAATAGGTAAGCTACATTCATTTCCACCAATTTTTAGGCTCATCTAGAGCCTCTAAGTGCCTCAAAATTAACTTTGAATATTTTGACAAGATTTTTGGAGATTAAAATTGTAATCTCTCAAATGACAAATGATATTAAAGTGATTTCTTTGCCATTGGCTTTAATTTACATTTCAGAGATTTGTGTAATATTTTGTGCCCAACTGTGCATAAATGCAAACTTACTAAAAATAGTAACCCTGCCAAATTTAGCCCATATTAAAAAGAAACAACATTTTTTTGGCTGATGGAAGATTGCTCTTACACTCTGGATGTTCCTGCATCAAGGTTTATGTTTCAATTGTGATGGTAAATAAAGTAAAGGACATTTAATAAGTTGAAAATAAATTATTCTATATTAAGGCTACCTATGACAAAGAAAGTGATGAAGAAGTATTAGTGTTGTTGGAAGAATTGAAGCATGGATGCCAGTGACAATTAATTGCCTAAGCTAGAATATCAAGGGGATTCAAAACCTCAATAGAAAGTATATCATTAGAAAGAATTTAAAATCCCAAAAAGATAAATATTTTTTTTATTACAAGAGGTTAAAGTAGTCAACTTTACCCTTGAATGAAACCTAAAATTCATATGGAATGATGCATTCATGAAATATACCAATCATGATAGGGGTAAAGGTGGGGCAACCATTTTGGTTAGTAACTCATGGGAAAAAATTGTAACTAAAAGTGGAACTTCTCCTTGCAATAGATCTATTTGGATAATAATTGAAAAAGATAATTAAAAAATTAGGATTTTCTTAATTTATGCCTCTAATGACTACAAAGAATTATGTGAACTTTGGAATTGGCTATGTGATCTAGAAAATAATTTGTGGGTACTGGGTGATGATTTTAACATGATAGAAAATAAAAATGAAAAAGTTGGAGGGATGGATGTAGAATGGAAAGGTAATGAATAAAAAATTTAGAAAAATTGAAGAGAAAACTTTGATTAATCGACCCTTGAAAATAGGACTTACTTATGGTTCTACCATCTCTGACCACCAACCTATTAGGACAAGAATTAGATTGTGTTGTAACTCCCATGAGGAGGAGAAGAGAGACAAAAAAATATATTCTAAACTCAAACTCCTAAAAGTTGAGGACTACAACAATGCAATCTTCACTATTAGAGAAATTAATAAGTGGATGTTAAAAACTTTAACTCTGAATAGAAAGATGGAATCAAAATATTCAAACCTGGGCCAAGCTCTTTCAAACTATTGGAAAAAAGAAAGAAATTGATGGGATATGGAAAGAAAACTCCCTTCAAAAGAAATTTTAAAACTTGAAAATGATTTGTAAATAGATTATGATAATGAAAAAATAAATGAAGAGTTAATAAAATGTAAAAATGATCTAAGAACTCACCAAACTAGGAAAGTTCAAGGACTAAAGAAAATATCCAAAATAAATTGAATTAATAGTGGTGACAAAGGTACAAAGTTATTCTTTAATTACATATAAGAAAAAAAAAACATTAAAGAAAAAATAGGATGTATAGGGGAGGGGGAAAACTATTAGAAAATTCAACCAACATTCAAAACTAGTTTCTCATATTCTTTCATAACCCTTTCAAATTAGAGGAGGGCAGCCCCAAAAACCTCAAAGTCATGGTGGTATGTAGAAAATTAATCCCCAATAAATTATCCCTAACTAATGCATAACTTCTTAGCAAAGAAAAATCTAAGGATGAAATTACCCAGACAATTATTTCCTTTAGCCCTAACAAATCTCTTTGGGCTAATGGACTACCCATTGAGTTCTATAAAAAGAACTCATATTGGGTAAGTTAAGATCTCCAAAATTTATATAATGAATCCATTAACAAAGCTTCCCAATGGAATCAAATTAACAAAGAGATTGTAAAGCTCATCCAAGGAGGTTGATAATGAAGGGCACACAATCTACTAAGATGGGGTGAATCAATAGATCAAATTTATTTAAAATTCTTAACTCGGCCATAGCTATCGGAATATATGATTCTTCACTGCTAACCCCAACACAAGTAACTAAACATGAAACATGAATCTTCGCTACTACTAAGCAACATTGAGAGGACACATATACACAAGAGAATGCTAGATATATACATGTATGGAAACCCAATATGGGAAAAACCACAGTGAGAATATTTGATTGGGTCTACTATCCAAATCCAACCTCATAAAGTAGAAATATAAAAAGTGAATTTAATATTATGAAGCAGGCACTAACCTAGACCAATCCCCTATTTTATTTGTAGGAACCAACCTACTGGAGACACCAATCCCCAATAGAATCAAAACAATAGATAGAACACCAGTCCTACTAGAATACAAAGATAATGCTTTTGGATATTTTATCTATCTTATACACGTGCCAATTTTACAGATGACAGTATTCCTCATTGCATATGATCTTTTGATACTGGTGTACACATTGAAATGAAACTCTCCCTTTTATGTTCACCACCTTCTCTTCAATTTACACCTAAAACCAACTTTTCTTCACATCGGTGCAATTCTACTTGACATTCTTCACACAATGCATTTATACAACTAAGAAATATATACATGAAATTACATTAACACTCTTCCATGTTAGACAAGGGTTCACAAATAACCAGGATGACATAAGGTGGACCTAAATTCAAATTTCATGAAAAATGTAATAGGTTAGTCCAAAAACAAATTTTGTTTCCACCAAAAGAACATTATATCATGTGCTACCTAAAGAACCTTAACTAAGTCCTATCTTAACACCACATGCAAAATTTGAATTTTGTGTGCTACTATCCATTACTTCATAGGCCTTGAACACCAACTAGTTGATAGAAAAAAATGGAGAACCTTATGTCATTACAATCTTTTTGCAGGTTGAACATATCCTCCAGAAACTTAGGAATATGATGAAATAGTGTATACATAATCTCCTCTAGAACCATAGAGCCAAACTAAATTTTTGAAAGAAATGTTAACCATAATTGTATTGCAAGAGAAATCTATTTGTCTTGAGAACTAAGCTAAAACATTCTAGTACAAATTTTTGAATCACCACTACCATAGTGAATAGATACATGCATGATATTACAAGCATACAACAGTCACACCAACACTCCTCATAATCTAATAATGTTTGTTTCTTGATTTAGTGATATGATTGATATGATAGTATAATTACCAACACTTCTATATCACCACTACCATAGTGAATAGATACATGCACAATATTGGGTGATCTCACAATACTGGTTTACAATTTCTGGCCAAACTGGACATTGAAATAATTTTTTCTAACTAAATTTTCACTTTCAAGCACCTATAGCAGCTAAACCATGAGGAATTTGAAGATGATGCAAACTAGTGATTTGTGACATTTTTTCTATAGATTCTAAATATATTTTTTCAAAAATTTTGGAATCATATTGCACTTCTTTTTCCATCTCCTTTGAAAACTAGTTATTTTAGTAAACAACATTTTTAAGGAGTGATGCTCACCGTATAACGCATAACCTTTTTTCCATGAAGGATAAAATTATATTTTTTTCAAAATTAGATTTGTATCTAAAATATCTAGTGCTTCCAATTGGTTTGATAGTGTTTTATTGAATATTTTTTCCTTAATCAAGTTTAAGAGTTAAACAAATTACAATTCAGACAGAGGCAGACCGTATAATGCATAAATTTTTTTGTATGTATTGAAATTATTTTTTTCTTTTTGTTGGATCAAGGATCTTAATATTTGGTGCACTCATATTTTTCAAAAAAAAAAGATAATTTGCTATTTTTCCACATGTTTAGAACAAAGAGATTGATTTTCGGTGAAAAACCTATGTTTAAAATAAAACTAGAAAAAAAAATACATAATAAAACCAAAACATATTAAAATTATATTTGTTGGATAGCTCATTCCAAGAACTACCATCATCCAATTGGGTCTGTGAATTCTCCTCCATTTTCATCCTCAACCTGAGCTTCAAAGTGCAAAATTCTGGACTTTTTGGTGCCATAGGGTGAGAAGGTGGGAAAAGGGGTTCAGTGAACAGGGGGTTAGCGAACCCTGTTCACTCAAACCCGGTTCATTGAACCCCTTTCAAAAAATTTTCTTTGTTTTTTTTTGGCGGGAATGGTGGTACCTTGCATTTAATTGGTTCGCTCAAACCAAGGTTCATTCAAACCTTTTTTTGGTTCTCTCAAACCAAAGGGTTCATTTGAACCCCTAAAACCAATTTGTTTTGCATGGGGTCATTTTTTGCAAATTTTCCTTCCTCACTCAAATTGTAAACCACTTTTTTGGGTTTACCCTATTGCAAGCATACAACAATCACATCAACACTCCTCATAATCTAATAATGTATGTTTCTTGATTTAGTGATATGATTGATATGATAGTACAATTACCAACATAGATAGGTATGCAACCATATTGAACTTATGACACACAGTATAGTAATGAAATATAACATATATTTATACAAATCTTTTCAACTCAAAATGATAAGTCAAGGGGAATATAATGATAATTAAAGTACTCCTTGACACAATGAACTCCTTTGACAACCTTTGACATCAATGAAAACCTATGTTCAACAATCTCTCCCTTTTTCATTGATGGTAAACAAGAAAATGTTGGGCCACTCATAAAACCATCCAGACACACATGAAGACATATCTCCCCTTAAGATTGATTTCTCCCCCTTGGAATATATACCATTTTGAGTTCACTTTCTCCCCCTTTGACATCAATGGAAAATTTTAATACTCCCCTTTTACATTTCTAGTACTCTACACAATCTAAAAACTTGTTTCCCAAATGGAATCCCTTTCAATCTATGCTTCTTTGCTTCTAAAAATATTTCACAAGACCACCCAGCCTTCTTTTGGTAGGGAGACAAAGCTTCTCCTCAACCTATGATTTATCTTGAATCAAGAGGAGTGAGAAATAACTCCCAAATTCTTCTAGATAAATTCAAATGTCTCCTTAACAAGTGGTTTTATGAATTTATCTGCTACTTTCTCCTTGGTCTCAATATACTTTTGAACTTCACCTCCTTTTTTGCAACCTTTTCCCTTAGAAAATGATACTTGATTGCAATTCATTTTTTCCTTGACTACATTATTGGATTCTTTGAAATGTTTATGGCACTGGAATTATCACAAAGAATATAAATAGGTTCATCAAAATCAATCTTCATCTCCTTCAAATTATGCTTCATCAAACGCACCTAAGCACAACATCAAATTTATTTAAAATTCTTAACTCAGCCACAATTATTAGAATATATGATTCTTCACTAATAACCTCAACACAAGTAACTAAACATGTGAAAAATTAATCTTCACTACTACTAAGTAACATCAAGAGTGTACATACACACAAGATAAAACCAAATATACGTGGAAACCCAAGATGGGAAAACCATGGCGAGAATAGTTGTTTGGATCTACTATCCAAATCCAACCTCAAAAAAAGAAATACACAAGTGAATTTTATAATATGAAGCAAGCACCAACCTACCAAAGACACCAATCATATATTGTATTTGTAGGCACTAGCCTACTAGAGACACCAATCCCCAATGGAATCAAAATAATAGGTATCTAACACCAATCCTATCAAAATATAGAGATAATTCTTGTGGATCTTATTTATATCTCATACATGTTCCAGAGTTACATCTAGCACTTTTCCTCACTAAATATGATCTTTTGACACTAGCACACACACTAAAATACAACTCTCCCTTTTATATTCACTACCTTCTCTTGAATTTACACATATGGCTAACTTTTCTTCACACTAGTGTAATTCTACTTGACATTCTTCACACAATGCATCTGTATAACTAAGAAATATATGCATGATATTACATTAACACTCTTCTATGTTGGCCAAGTGTTTGTAAATAACTAGGATGACATATGTAAGGTGGACCTAAATTACAATTTCATGAAACATGTAACAAGTTGGTCCAAAAGCTTTTTTTTCCACCAAAAGAACATGATGTTGTGTACTACTAAAATAACCTTAACCAAGTCCTATCTTAACACCACACACAATATTTTAATTATACATGCTACTATTCATTATCGCATAGGCCTTGAACACCAACTAGTTGACAGATAGACATAAAGAGTCTTCTGTCATTACAATATTTTTGCATGCTGAACATATCCTCTAGAAACTCAAGAATATGATAGAATAGTGTAGACATACTCTCCTCTAAATTCATAGAGCCAAAATACATTTCTGAAAGAAATGATGACCATAATTGTATTGCCAAAAAAATCTCTTTTTCCTAAGAACTGAGCTTAAACATTTTGGTATAGACTTTTGAATCACCATTGTTATAGTTATAGACTTCTACAAATCTCTACAACTCAAAATGATAAGTCAAGGGGAATATAATGATAATTCAAGTACTCCTTGACACAATGAACTCCTTTGAAAACCTCTTACATCAATGATAACCTATGTTCAACAGATAAATATCAAATAAAAAATTGGAGACCTATAACCCTCTTAAATGTTTCATACAAAATACTGGCCAAACTAATTGCACTGAGACTAAGAAATATCTTATCTAAAATAATAATTTACACTCAAATTGGGTTTAAATAAAAGGAAAATAAACCCTTGAAAATTTAATCACAAGATGGGAGGGGGTGGATTGGGCCAAAAACTCAATGCAGGATATTGATATGATTTTACTACATTTTGAGAAAGCATATGACAGGGTAGAGTGGCCATTTCTCATTATGACCCTAGAAGCCTTTGGCTTCCCAAGTATCTTAAATGTAAAATGATAAAATACTTTAGTAAAATATGTCATAGCCTAATTAGATATAAATGGCACCCTAACTAGCTCGATCCCATTGGGAAGATCAATAAGACAAGGTTGCCCTCTAGGACTAGACTTATTTGTAATTGCTACTAAATCTATTTTCTAATTGTTAAGAGACAAAAAAAATTAGTCTAAAAATAGGAGGATTGATCCTACCTAATGACTTTTAATTAATTAATATCCACTTTTTTTATGACACATCAATCTTCATCAATTTGGAGGAAAAAAATTTAGTAACCTAATCAAGAAACTGGACATCTTTTGTGATGCCTCAAGAGCTGAACTGTCCAAACCAAATTCAATTTTGTTGAGTTGGGATACCTCCCCAACAGATTGGTTCATTAAATTTAGAACTCAATGGGGAGGTCCAACCACTTAGGTTAGATACTTAGGTATCCCATTTTTCATAAGTCCATGCCTGAAATAAATGTAGGATTAGGTTGAGAATAAAATAGAAAAGAAGTTGGATAGATGGAATAGAAATTTTCTATCTCTAGCTAGTAGATTCTAGGTATGTCATAAGATTCTCTCCTCATACACCATATAGTACTCCTCAACATGGGTTTTTTGTAGCTATTAGATTGAAGATGTGTAAAAAAATGATCAGACAATTCCTTTGGTTTAATAGAAAGGAGAAAAATAGAAGCATCTAGTGTGTTCTAGAATTGGTGTTGTATTAAAAAAGATCTTGGGGGATTGGGGTTGAAAGACCTTAAGCTACATGGAATCGCTCTGGTGGTTAAATAGATAACCATTTCCTTCAATGGTGAGGAAACATGAAAAAATATTGTAGGAAGAAATATTGAAAAGAGGGTCCAAAAAAGCGAAAATACCTAAAAGGGCTTGTCAAAATGTGGTCTTCTATTGGGTGGCTTCCCAGTCCAACCAAGTGGTTCAATAATATTCAAAACAATTTGGAAATCCTAGGAACTCATTAAACACAATATTGTAAATAGAGAAGGAATTTGAAAGGAGAACTATATAAACTATAGTAATAAGTCTATATGATGGAACCTAAAATATAGAGAAAAGTTCCTAGCACAACTACAAGGATGATCAACAAGGACCTGGGGAAAAAAAGGCATTTAAAACATAAATAGTATTGTCTCCAATTACTAATTAAGAGCTTGGGAATCTATTGGTAATTATTTTGATCTTACCCAAACACAACGGAGAACTTATACAATAATAAAAGATGTTTGGAATAATATAAAACAACCTTCAAATAGTAGGAATTGTTGTGACTACTATGGTGCTATTAATATTGAAAATTATACATGGGCAGATGGGACCAAGTTAGACACACAATTGAATTCCAAAAAGAATTATAATACTCTTAGTGATTCTAAAAGTATCATTGAACATGCCAATAAAATATGGGGCCTAAAGGAAAATGAGAGATATTGGAAAACAAATTAAGTGGAACTAGAATAACTTGGTTGAGCCAAAACAAATCTTGCTTTAAATGGTTGTTGTTATTAAATAAGCTAACTTATAGTATAAATGGTAACAATATTGAAATTTTTGAGTTGTGTAGAAAACTTGAAACAATTGAACATATTTTCTTTGAATACTTTTTCACTAAAGAAATTTGGTTGTTATTTCTTGTAGATCAAGAAGAATAGAGGAAATGTGACTCCATCATAAAATGGAAATTGTATTTGGTCAAATAGATAAAATGAAAAAAATAGATAATTTATTCTGGTTAATCTTATCTAACAAAATTTTATGGTATATCTGGAAAGCTAGAAATGAAGAGAAATATCAAGGGAAAAAGAGAGCACTTACCGAGTCTTATAGAAGACTCTCTTATTTTTATATCTCCATGTATGTAAATTGGGCACTTGGGATATCAAGAACAAAGTACAAAAATGTGGAAAATAACAAAAGTGAGGAAGTCAACTTTGACCATTAGTCATTCAACACCAAGGATAGCACACCCTTGAAATAAGAATTGATGAAATTCCAAAGAAACTACAATAGAAAAAAATGTAATGAAGGAAAGAAAACAATTGTAAAGCTATGATCTCCTAAAAATTGATGCAAAAAGAGAGGAAAAAAATAGCAGCATGTATATCTTGTAGTAAAATTTATATCTTGTAACATAATAGAAAAATAAGGCCGTCATTGGCCTAAAAGATACATAACAATCATGTAAATGTGTTCATGAACTATATTTAATATATAAATATATTTTCAACCAACTATATTTTTCCATGCTCTATTAGGTATTAGTGTGCCACAAACCCTTAAGGTACAAGGTTCCCCTAAAAAATAGAAGATAATATTATTGATTAACTCTAGGAATACACATAATTTCATCAAGTGTAGGTAGAAAAATTGAAATATTTTATTTACCCAACCATAAAATTTTAGGTTATCACTGTAGATGGATGTACAAATAGTTTTTTAGGGAAATACCATAGTATCAAACTCACCATGTGGGAGATAGCATGATTGATTTTCCTATGCTTGCTACCCCTATGGCTAGAGAACAATATTTTATAAATTCAATGTTTTTCTACTTTAAAAACAATTAAGATGAACTTGTAAGAGTTTTTCATGTGATTTAACTTAGAAGGTAAAATATTTTAAATAAAGAGGTTTCATGTAAAGTATTCATAGATGATAAGCTTGCACCAAATACTTCATAAGATCTGTAAATATTTAATAATAGAAATAAGACTATATAGAAGATATAACTCACACCACACAAGAAATTTTTGTGGGAAAAGATGCCCTAATGTCTAATATATGCAAAAATATAATAATCCCTTGAGGTAGGGTAATTCCATAAAATACTTCTTATGGAAGAAACCACTCCATGCTATATCTCCAAGAGATCACAATAACAATTTCATAGTCAATACATATTAGTTTAAAATGATAATTTTATCTCCTTTAAAATGACCTCCTCCTAATAACATAATTGAGGGGAAATCCAAATGAAGTACTATGCATCACCTAATATAATTAATTACATAAGTTATCTACATGATTGAATATAACTAACGTAAGGGATATGTACCACATGTAAACATCTCCCTCTACCTAAATACCTTATAATATCATGTCCTTAGGTGCATAGCATTCCATCCTTGATTGATGTGTTTCATCTTTAAAACATGAGAAGAAGCCAAACAGTATGACTAGTGCAACTCATTATAACTATGACACCATGATAAATCATCTAGCCATCAATAGTTGATCTTCATGATGACTTAGCTTGATAGTACCTAGATCCCATCCTTGACCCACATTTTATTGCACCCATTTAGTTTTTTCTTAACATAGTAAGTCATTTTCTACAATTAATAACCATTATAAATTCTATCATACCACTTATTGTTATAGTTGTTCATTTCATTACATGTAGGTCCATAATGATTAGAGTGTTGATTCCATGAATTATCATATCTCCAAGACTCTTATGTCTCACAATGATGTGATTGCCTATATATTACACCCTTTTCTATGTTTAGGACCTTCTTAATTCTTCACTCCTATTTTTTGCTGCCTTTGCTAACTCAAGAAGGGGAGAATTTTTATTATTATTTATTAATTTATATTCCCTCTTGTTTTTCTTTTCATTATTTTGTGCACTCTTCAATAGATACTTAAACTTTCTCAACCTTGATTTCCCTTATATTTTCATTATATATAATATCCTATAATTTAACCTTTTTTCTTGCTATACCAAAGCTAAACATGAACTTATTTTCTAAATTAATGTTTACTATTCTAAAATAGTTTAATAAATGATAATCAAGAACAATATCTAACTCATTTCCATATCCAAAGCATAAAATTTTGATTGTAAAACATATTTATCCATGAAGAGCTTTAAATACCCAAAAATTAAATATCATTACCCACTATTTAATTTTTCTTGATGTGATTTACTTGAACCTATAGTTTTTTGGCTAATTTTATGTTGATAAAATTATACTTGTTGTTAGGGTTTATAGAAACAATAACCTTTTAATTTGAATACATACATGAAATTTAAGAATTGAATCTTCTACCTCTGCAACTAAAGTGTATGTAATTTTAACCTTCATCTTCTCTTTGTCATCTTATTTTCATCTTTCTCCTCCTATTTTTTCTTTCCTCCTCCCCCTCCTACCCTCCCCATTCTTCTTTTCCTCTTTTTTCTTCATCTTTTTATCCTTCTCCTTCTTGTTTGTATTCTTCCTCTTTTACCTCTTCTTCTTTCTCTTCTTCTTTTGGATCCCATTTATCTACAAAATTGCTCAATTTCTGGTATAGACAATGCATAATACACAATGAACAAGTCTATTTATAAGCTACACTTTTCAATTTACCATAAAGTTGTATTCTTCAAAATTCATGATTATAATAATTTGTTTTGAATTGGAACCATCATTCTTTACCATTACAATTTTCATCAAACATAGGAACCACCATTGACACTAGGATTTCCAAACTTCTACCCTATATCCAACTTTGATTGAATTATTTCACAATATTTTTAGCCACAAAAATAAAATTAAAATTAAAAATTTTATAATGAAATTTGGCGAGGTTTCAATAGAAATTAAAAAAAAATCATGATTTATTGTATGACACACAATATTTATGATCAAAAATTAAAATTTAGATTACATTTTTTTTATTTGATCTTCCAACTTTATATGTAAGTATTATATTTAAACAACTTAACTTCTAATAATAATTGTTATTATTTGACACTTCATTTATTTTTATTGAAATAATACAAAATAAATTAATGACACATCACTTATTAAATATATACACTCACACTGTAATGCACTTTGTTTAGTTATAAATAACTATGGTTTAAATCTTCTACAAAAGTATTATTCCTTAAGAAATTGTGTTGATTTAAAATTAACTATATCATTTATCATGGTTTTTTAGTGTTTTTATGGAAGCATGGTAGTCTTGAAATTCCTTTTGGATAGGAGAGGTTCCACACTAAAAATGGATGAACAAAGTTAACACTAGATGAAACTTGTAATAATTTACATAGTTTACATTAAAATAAATATAAAGTTTATATTACAATAAGAAAAACAATCTTAATTAATTAGTATTTTATAGTGTATTAAAATATATGTTGGTTTTTGTTTTGTTATTTTTTAATTTATATAAAAAAAAATTAATTTTGAGATCTATTTTTAAAATGATGTTATATAAATAATTAAATGAAAAAAATATATATATCATTTAAATAAGTAATATATTGATATACAACCTAATTCATTTTTTTTTAATTCTATTTATTTATTTTTTAATTATATTACTAGTCATTTAATTTTGATTATTTTGTACTAATTCAAATCTAATTTTATTTATCGCATATCTTCTTTATCATTCTTTTTTTATAAAGTATTTATAGTATATATTTTCTGTTATGTATTTTTTTATACAATTTATATCATTTCTAGTTGTATCTTGGCACTTGGAGGGTAAGAATGCAAGCAAAAAAATTAACTCAAGAGGTCAAATTGTGAAGCACATATCTCTCTTAATTTAGAATATTTTTCCTAATTTTTGGAGAGCTTCTTAATGAATATTATAGCTACTACATTTCATATTTGAGGGGCTCATTTGAAGTAGATTTGAAGGAGTTATTAAAAAATAGGGTTTCCAAAAATTTACTCCAATGTTATAAATCAATTAATTATTTTATGATTTATATTGGATTGACCAAAAACATATTGAGTTTACTATAGCCTAGATTTGATGTCATTTGGAGTAGATTTAAATAAGTTATTATGAAAATAGGGTTTCCATGAAATTCACTCCCAACAATTATGGGTATGTGTAGGATCATGATGAGCCAAAAAGTGGCGATATGATGGGTATGTGTAGGGTATGTGGCTAACGACCTTTTTTACCCAAAATTGATGAAACAAAAAGGGATTTTAAAGGAGATTCTCATATTTCCACCAATATAAATTATGTTTTACTTTGAATTTAATAAATAATTATTATTCATTTTCTATTTGAATTATGACTAAAGTCTTGATTGATAGGTGATTGAAAAAAAATTATAGCTTTCAACGGTATCACATTTTTGGAATCTGAAACATGCAGGACATTCTATGCTTCACATACTATAGGATTAAAAAAATGAATTTCATGAAGTTTTGACCAAGTTAAGGTGGTTAGACATAATGAGCTTTTTATATTTTTAAAAGTTGTAATAAAAAATTCATAATTAATTATTTACTTGGAAAAAAAATTACAAAGATATGCATCACATCGATACATGAGTCCTCTAATTATATCTAAAATATTATAAAAAAAATTATCATTTTATTGTGGTTAGGGTGGTCGGACAAACACCTACTTCTTATTTTTTTCCCGAAATTTAAGTACTACTACATTGAAATTTTAAATTTTCACCAAATATATATTGTTTTTAAAAATAAACCTAGTAGTTTAGAAACTACATTCAATTTTCTACAGATTCTATTCTTACATATTTTTGAAATAATATAGATAATTTATTCAAATTTTTACATCAAGTTGCCTAACTATAATTTTTCTAAATTTTTGGCCACTTAAGGGCCTATTTTTTTCCATGATGATCATGCACATACCCCAATACAAACTAGAAAATTCCTTGAAAATTTTTCTAAGAAGTGAGATCTAGGCACTACTAAGCTATAACAAAAATTTAATATTATTAAGTTATTATGAAAACTATTATGGTAGCATCATGACAAGAGAAGGAATCATGTCACGCCAAGGAAGTCTTTGATGACTCGGATTATCCAATTATATAAGAGAATGATCCCATGGATTTTCAATCTTTTATAGATAAATAAACCACCAAGGTTAAGGAAATCTTGGTGGTAGTGCATCAAAAAGAAGATATCAACAAAATAGACACATAATTAGCTTCTTTCATAACCTTTATGGATACTTGATGGGTGAATTCACACCACATATGTGGGAAGAATATGTATGTTCTAAGGGACATGATTCTTTTGGGTTCGATTTAAATATACAATGGAACACCAACCAAATAATTTTATGGCTAGGAAGTTCACACCAAACATGGATATTGAAAATATTAATGGCAAGGGTTCAACCAATTAGCTCCACCAAATTGAAAAAAAAAATTATTATCATCACAGTATGTACATGTTAATAAAATTTTGAAATGGTATCCTTATACGAAACCAAACCAATTCATTTGGAATTATTGGTTATGTTAAGAGAATAAAATTAAGGTATTTTTCACACATTTTATTTTCTTAGAGGAGCTTACTACACATTATTGTGACAATCCTTTGGATTTCTACTTAAATATCTCGCTTACCAAATTAAAGAAAATAGGTAGGGTCAAATACTATAGTTAATAATTCTAAATTTTCTTATGTAATAAAGAAAACTTTGAAGGAATTATTTCTATGGGATTTAAAGGATTGCATTAAATATGACATATGTGTGCTCCACCCAAATTCTATGTCCCAATAAATGATTATAATAAGGTGGGTATAGGGAAAAAATTAACTGACAAAATAGAGGAATTCATTGTCTTTGGGAGATTGGAGAACCCCTACATCATCATTTATTCAACCTATGAGATTGGAACCTCAATAAAATGATGAAAAAAGGGCCAAAGGATTAAGTTTCAACTATGATTGAAAATATAGTAAACTACATAAATATGTTGAGTAGAAATTGTTCTACATTGAGGTTGCCTATGATGAAAAAAGGGATGAAGAAGAGTTAGTAGTGCTAGTAAAAGACTCAAAATATTTCCAACCAACTATCTCAATTGTCATTCTATATTAGGTATTAGTACCCCACAACCCTAAGGTACTATGTTCCATTAAAAATAGAAGGTAATGGTATTGATTAAGTCAAGGAGTACATATAACTTCATCAACCTTAATTTGGTAACAAGCTAAAATAGTTTATTTACCCAACCACATAATTTTAGGTTATCAATATAGATGGAGATACATTTAGTTTTTTAGGGAAATTCCATAGTAGTAAACTTGTCATGGGAGATTTCACACCTTCTTTTCATATATTTTCTACCCCTATGACTAGAGAAAAAATTATTTTTGGAGTTCAACAGAAATCACTATTTTAGAAAAATTTAAGATGAATTTCTATGACCTATTCACATAGTTTCGAATATTTGAACTAAATAGGTCTCACTCAAGGAATCTATAGATGATAAGCTTGCACTAAAGGGTATGTGCAAGATCATCATGGAAAAAATAGGCCCTTAAGTGGCGAAAAATTCAGAAAAAACATAGTTAGGAAACTTGAAGTAAAAATTTGAATAAGTTATCTATATTATTTCAAAAATATGTAAGAATAAAATTTGTAGATAATTGAATGTAGTTTCTAAACTACTAGGTTTATTTTATATATATATATATTTGGTGAAATTTTGAAATTTCAATGTAGTACTACTTAAATTTTAGGGAAAAAATAAGAAGTAGGTGTCTGTCTGACCACCCTAACCACAATAAAATAATAAAAAAAATTATAATATTTTAGATATAAGTAGAGGACTCATCTCCCAATGTGATGCATATTTATTTGCAATTTTTTTCCAAGTAAATAATTAATTATGAATTTTTTATTACAACTTTTTAAAACTATAAAAACTCATATGTCTAACCACCTTAACTTGGTCAAAACTTTATGAAATTAATTTCTTTTTTTTTCAATCCTATAGTATGTGAAGCATAGAATGTAACACATGTTTCGGATTCAAAAAATGTGATACCGTTTGAAAGCTATAGATGTTTTTCAATCAACCTATTAATTAGGACTTTAATCGTAATTCAAATAAAAAATGAATAATAATTATTTATTAAATTCAAAGAAAAGCATAATTTATATTGGTGGAAATCTGAGAATCTCCTTTAAAAACCCTTTTCGTTTTTTTCAATTTTGGGTAAAAAAAAAGTTGTCAGCCGCATACCCTACCCATACCCATCATATCGCCACTTTTTGGCCCATCATGATCCTTCACATACCCTAAATACTTGATAAGATCCACATATATAATAATATAAATAAGAAAACATAGAAGATAGATGTCACACCACACAAGATTGTTGTGGGTCAATATTCCCTAATATCTAAAATATGTAAAAATGGAATAAACCCTTGAGATAGAGTAACACCATACAATAATTCTTATGAAAGAAACCACTCCATGTTATATCTCTAAGTGGTCACAATTATAATATCATATTCAACAACTATAAGTTAAAATGATAATCATCTCCTTTAAATAGACCTCATTCTAATAACATAATGGAGGGAAATCCTAATGAAGGCCTATTCATCACCTAATATAATTAATTTCTGAAGTCTTCTACATGATAAAATATATTAAACTTAATGGATGTATGCCACATCTTATAATCTCCATTCACCTAAATATATTATAATATAATATCCTTAGGTACATAACATGTCATTCCTCTTGATGTGTTTCATCTCTAAAATTGAAAAAGACAAATAATATGACAATGCAAATCACTATAAATATGATGTCATGAACAATAATCCATTCATCCATAGTTGTACTTCATGATGCCTTATCTTGATGGTATATATTAGGACTTTGTAGAAAAATTTTGCAAAATTATCATTTTTAGGGTTTCGGGGAAACTCATCGCCTCAAACTTGATGTTGAGTTGTGATGTCTGATAAATTGATGGACGTATGATATAGGGGAGAGGGGCCCATAGTGGAGCACCCTAACTTCGTGTTTCTCAAAATCTTACATGGAAATTTCAAATCACTCCTAATTCTCTACAATTTATTTGGCAGCTTGTGTGCTTCTATATTTCGTTTTAGGGCCACATCATCAAATATAATACCACATCAACATGCTTTTTGTTGAGGTATCCAAAAAGGCCCAAAAAAAATTGAGACCGATAGTGGTGCACTAAGTCATGTTTTATTGGTGTGCTGACGTGACATCACATGATTTATCACTTTGGATACTTTATGGATAAAAAGTGTTTTGCAATTGGATATTAAAGTGCTCCACTATGAGGTCCACTAAAGATTACTTCCATCCCCACTATTAGACCCTACTCCATTATGGACCCCTCTCCTCTACTTGAATAAGATGGAGCTAATTGTGTATGAAATTTTTTGTGTTTTTGGCACAATAGGGATGTTCTTATTCTCGTTCCTATGGTTGGTTAGCATCCACCTCCCCGGTGGTCAAATAGCCTGATAGTTTGCATGGGCGAGCGGTAGTGGCACTTTTGGTATTCACTAGAGGGAACTTGGTTTCTCTCAGCCCTTGATATATTTTTTTGATTTCCAACATGGTGAAGGCATTATCTTTTGGACTTCGAGATTTTGGAATCCCTTGTCTGGCCAAGCCCGATAGTCCGATAGAGTATGGATATTAAATGTTTATTTCAAGATATTGGTGAGTTGCATGCTCCCATAAAATTGGTAAGTAGGCAAGGAAGAGCTCGATAACTCAATTGTGAAGGTGTTTTATTGTTTCCTCATGATATCAGGGATGGATTTGCCTACGTCCCTAATTCTTGTGATATTCATGTATGCGATTTCCTGATGGACCGAGATATACATATATATTGAGCCTAAAGGTCGTGTGTAGTCATTCTTTGTCAGAGGTAGTAGGATCGTAATGCATGCATACTTGTGCCAAACTCTCTGCATGCTTGTGAAAAAGTATAAAGTAGGCAATATTTTCATCGGAGATATATGAAAATTTGAATGCTACTACCTCACGACTTTGGCAGGTGCCCAGAGGCTGATATGATAAGAGGCAAGCTTGGCAAGGGAATAAATGATAAGAAAAAAAAATTGGAGCTACCTTTGTGTCATGGAGAAGCACCAGTAATAAAGATGCATGGTGTGAATGTTCTAAATGGAAAGCAATTTATGTGTAAGGGTGCTCATTTGTTGAAACGTGCAAAGTTTTATATGGCATTAAATCTGAATAGGAAAGTCGTTGGTAAGAATGGGTCTATTAAATGCTCACACAAATGAAGAGGTGCAATTATTTTGCTCACCTTGTTTTCCAGAATTGAATTTTGCTCCTCTTTATCTATCATTGTACCTCTTTTGGAGGGATCTTTATCCCAGACATCCATTTTGGTTGGGGGTGCATGGAGACCATTAATTTTCATGATTCTATAGTGTCATGAGCTAGGGCTTTACCCTATCTTGTATATGGAAAGTTTTTTGGGGTCATTTTGAGGGGTTGATTTTGGTAGTGGGAACTAGAAACTATATAATTGCGAGGGTTTGTCTAGGGTTTCAACAATGTCGTGTCTAGTTGGAGAAAGACATTGAATTTATGGAGCATGTGAAGGAGATAATAAAATAGCTATTGTGTAGATAATGTCTCCATAATCATTTATATGCTTTCAGGGGAATATCATTTTTTCTTTGGAGTTCCCCCTTCTCATTCTTGTTGAGAAGATTGACATTTGAAAATGTGATAACATTTTAAAATATTACAAGTAAGCTAACAATCGTTTATTCTCTTCATGTAGATGTATGCAATTCTTTTGTGGATGATTAAGTATGTTTTATGCATAATACCTATGTTATGATTTAATATATGCATAGATTAATCATTCAATTTTCCCTTTCATTGTTTCCATTTCTATCATATGTGACTTTGTATCCCAATAGATAGGCGCAAATCTTTGGCTTGATTGACTAGACTCAAAAAAATTAAACAAATCATAAATATTTACCATTACTATAGAAATAAAACACATAGTCTATGCATCTACAACCTCATAATATAACCAAGGATTATTCATCAAGAGAGATAGGAAATGAATCTATCTCATGTGGGATATGCTTGTACATTATCATCAACTATATAGGGGTTTTATGCAGCTAGTCTTTCTTGACCTAGTGATAGTATTTGGGGTCAAGTATTCAATTGGATTTGGTTGTAATTATTTTTGGTTGTCCATTTTGTTTGATCTAAATAGCTATTAAGGTAGACTCCTAAGAATGTATCCTCTCAAGTTTAAGTTGAGCTAAGTATAGGAGAGATAACTCACTCTCGTAGAGTTGACATTTAAACCTCCATTTTTGTTGATGAGTTGATTTTGTTTGCATTACAACTACCTTGGCCTTGTGAGTGAAGTTTGGTTTTAGGAAGTGGAGAAAAAATTTTGGGACCCAATAGAATGGTGTCATTTATGGGGAAAAATGTTAAACAATTTAAGATAATTTCTAAATCATAAGGATTGTGCATGTCTATAACTGTTATTTTGGTTTATTGTAGTAAATTTATCAAGAAAATTTCATCTTCCATTTTGGGAGTGACAACTATGTTGTAAGAACCTAGTTTTAAATTTTCTATTACCATGGATAGAACAAGAAAATGTGAAGATCAGTCTATACAAGGAGGTAATTCAAGTAATGCAACCAATCACTGTGCCAAGTGAAAATAAAGGATGGAAGTGGTCTTTTAGGAAAAAAAACCAAGGAAAATTAAGCACCTCAAGTAGAGGCAATACCTTTTTGAACCTAAGAGATCAATACCAATATACTTCTAATGATTTAGTCAATCAATTTCTTAAAAGGAGAAGGATCAATATTGATAAGTATGATGAAAGGAGAAACAATGTTGCAATTGGTAGAATAGGTAGGGTCAACATGAAAATATGGATGTGAGAATATATGGCATGCCTAAGCGAGGCATGGATGCATAGCTTGTTGACTAGAAATATATTTCACCTACAAGTTCCAATAGATCTCTATTTGATTAGACTTTCCATGATGCTAACCAAAAAATACAAAATGAGGCCAATGAAAGAGAAATAATTTTGGATGAATATTTGAACTTAATTGACCAAGTTAGGAAAAGAAGATAATAACTTCAAGCTTTAAAATTTATCATCTATCTCAGGATCATGCCCAAGATACTCACCAATAGATGGGAAATTGATACATTGCACAAAATATTCACCATAATCAGCAAAACCTACAACATAAAAATGTAGGATAGAATATGGGGGAAACCCCAAAAGACATGCTCAAAGTTTTACACCTTTTCAATAGCCCTTAGGAGCAAAAAGGTACAAGAATATTTACTTCTATGGCTTCCTAAATTATCCAAACCCATCCCAAATGAAATTAGAGGGAAAGTTCCAAAATTTCAATCAACAATGCAGTCGTGAGAGAGGAGCACCTAAGGTATTTCATTACTATCATAGATGAATATGAGACTGAAGACAAGCATTTGATGATGAATTTTTTTGTCCATTCTTTGGAGGATAGTGCTAAATAAATGTATAGGAATATCCTGAACAATAACATTTCATCTTGGGAAGAGTTCATAGATGTTTTTAAAATGCAATACAAGGATAGGATTGATCCCAAGTTTGTTATCATGAGCTTACCACCATCAAAAAGAGCATCAACAAAATGGTGATAAAATTCAATAGTAGATTCACCTTGACTATTAAAAAGGTACCCAAACACCTCAAACCCAATGAATATATGTGTTTTGTATTTTATTTTAGTTCTCTTTATTCTAAGATAGGGTATTTCTTAAGAGAAAAGTCATCAAATTCTTTGAGAAGCATATACAACTACCATAAGCATTAAGAGAAATATGAGGGAATTTGGTAAAAAATTAAAAGAGTTGATGTGAAATTGTCACAAAAAAATAGGGATTATATGAATAAACCTCTCTTAACTAAGGATAAGTTGGAAAAACTAATGGGATCCACAAAATATTTGTCCTATAAGGTGGAAAAATGAGAATGGGTTTCACCTCATGTTCCATCCATATATTTCAATGAATGATAACAATTACACAATAGACCATACAACACTAATTGGTCCAAAATACCACAACAAGATTTGTAGTATAGGAAAAAGTAGCCCTTTTTCACACTTAATTTTGGAGATGAATAATTAATTATAAAATAAACTAATTGTTCCTTATTTAGGTTGTTGTAAAGTGTATCCTAACACTTTCACACTAATCTAGGACTTTATTAACTAATTGGGATTATTTATGCCTTAATTGGTCCTATTTTGCATCTACAAGCCTTATTAATTGTATCTTTTTGTGGATAATCCTAAAACTTATCAAATAACCAATAATAATTCAATGTTTTAGGTCATTTCTCTAGATCTGGTGATGTGAGACTCATACACCACCTTTGGCATATGAGTCTTGCCTAGGTCTTGGGACCTGATTTCAAGTTTCACATTAAACATGACCTATCTTGGAGTTTGTGTCCCAATTTTGAAGCACCAGGACTCATACACCACCTTGGGCATATGAGTCCCACTCTAATCAAGACCTATTTTGAATTCAATTCTTGGCAGCATTTTATCCTCCTAGATCTGATGTCAACTTGTAGTGTTGTAATTTCAAGAATTTTTGCATAAATAAGCATAAATGTAAGGTTAATTCATATAGTCTCATCTAAGCAATCCTAGAACCTCACAATAAATCAAGAGATCCTTAAAAAGAGTTCACAAGAGCATTCAAGAACATTCAAGAGTTTTCAAAGGAATATTTGAAGTAGATTTATTTACAAGCAATTCAAGATCACATCATCATATCAAAGGAATAATGCATCAAGCATGTTGTTGAGCTAGTGTTGTGATGTAGCATTCAAGATCCAAGTTAAGCACTGTTCCACATCTAATTAAAGATCAAGATTTACATTCTTCATGGCCACTTCATGTTAGATTGTAGATTTACATTCCAAGACATTATTCAAGGTATCATTAGTCATGTTTCATATCTCATATTCATGTTTCATTGTTTCATAATAAGGTTTAACTACCTAAATGGAGTTTGACCAAGAAAAACCCCTATTTCCTAACAATCAACAAGCTTTTCTCTCTCTTCACATGTGTGATTGTAGATATAGTTGTTTTGAGACATGAAGATACTTTGAAGACAAAGTTGTAAGATTGAAGAAAGTTTTCAAGTTTTCACAAGGTTGTCAGATCTTCACAAAAAGTTACCTACAATCCAAAATTTAAGGTTTTAGACTCATAGATTTGACAAGAGAGAAACTATAGATCACTAGAAAATACCAAAATTCTAACCAAACCCTAATACTAGGACTAAATCTCCACCTTGGGCAGGGTACTATCTGTTTCTATATTTTAGGAGATCTAGATCAGTCATTGAGAGATTCCAATTTCTACATAGAAGCCCTAGTATGGGACTAAAAGTCCCAAACTAGCATATGAGTCCCACTAAGCATTAAAATTTAGAATTTCAGGGTTTCAAAGCTTGTGTTGATCACATCTTTCTTCCAAGTACCCCTCTGTTCATTCTTAGTTTATTGTCTTGATTTTCAATTTCATTTCCTAGGTCATTTAGTTAAGTTTGCATGCTACTGTCATCTCTTTTTTCCAAGCCTTTGCTTGGTGGTGAACCCCCTTTTAGTGTTTAATCACACCCCTAAGACACCTTTTTGAAGATCTCATTTCCTTCATTTGTATCCCTAGATTGAGATCTCTAAGGTTTCCTTGAATGAACTAGAGTTAAATAGGTCCTTATCCCTTGTTCGATCTCCTTAAAGTTGGAACCCTATTTCCTTGTGTTAATTTTGGTGAGCCTAGCCTTTATAACACCTTATTTTCTGATTTGGAGTGCATCATAGTCCTAGATCTAGCTTGCATTAACTCTGCATTAGGTCTTGCATTGGTTAATTTGAATCTAGGGTTTCTAAATCTTGCATTAGTGAAAGTGCATATCTAGGTTGTATTTTTCCATCTTCCATCATTAAATTTCACTTGAAATATATAATTGCATATAGTCTAGACAACATTCGGAAAACTAGAATCTTAACATTCACCTAGAATTTTTTGACTTCGGTGTAAAAACCCTAACTAGGACTCATTCACCCCTCTAGGCTATTTATCCCTAGTATAGGTGTTCTCCCTGGATTCCTAGGAATTTTGTGTGGTGTTTTTTTTACTATTTGAACCCTCTAAAAACCCTAACTAGGATTCATACACCCCTCTAGGTGAATTAGTCCTAGATCAAACCTGAAACTATCATTTATAGCATTAAAAACATCATTTTTGTACTTTTGTTTGCTATCATTGAATAATTGTTTTAGTTTGTTGAGATTTTTTTACATGCATTTCATTATATCTAGCTTAATTTGGTTCATTTCATGCATTTCTTAATTTTAAATTTACGTTTACAACATTTCATTTTTAGATTTTTTCATAGTGTTTAATCAGAAAATTACCTTGTTTAGAGTCTAAAAATTGCATTTACACATTTCATTCTAGGCCATTGCATTGTCAAGTCTCTTTTGATTTTGAGTTTATATAGATTACTTTTCACAAATGTTAGTATTTATCTTTTCCATTTTTGCAAAGAAAAAGTTAGTCAATAAGCATGTTAGTCACTCATTCAATGTATTTCCTAGTTATGAGAGTCTCTTAGCACAAGAAAGTGAAAATGTTGATGTTGGCCTTAAATATAAACCCCCTCCTATATCTCCTATTTGTGGGAATGACATTATAGAAGAAGATACAAGCATAGATAACCATTAAGATCATAGTTTTCCTTCTCCTGATACCTCTCCTATTGGTGATGAAGGTATCTTGGTAAAAGAAGATGGAATCGTTGAGAATCATGAAAGTATTGATTGTCCTTCTCCTCCCCCACCTTGGGAAGATATTATAACAATAGAATATGAAATCATTGCCACTAATTTACTTGGTTTACATTCCTCTCCCAACACCTCCCCTACTTGTGAGAATGCTTTAGTGAAAAAAGATACAATTGTCAACAACCATGAAAATTACATTTGTGAGGAGGACATGTTGGTGTTAAGAGATCCAATGATTGAGATCATAATCCTACCTCTCCCACTTAGGAAGACATTATAGGACATAGGGATGTAATTGTAGATAACCATGATAATCACATTGGTTTTTATCATAATATCCTTCCTAGTCATGAAGAAGATAGTATAGTATTAGAAGATACACTTGAAAGTCATGAAAATGGTGTTTCTCCCTTTCCTAATGCTCCTACCATTTGGAGAAATCTATTTGAACGAAATGATCCAATCATTGACAAGAATGATTATCCTTCTCTTGATGCCTCCCCTATTTGTGATGAAGCTACTCTAAAATACCTAATCATGGAATGTGATGAAAATTTTGTTTGTTACTCCCCTAAAAGCTCTCCTACTAGGGTAGATATTAGGGCACAAGAGAATGTGACCTTAGAAAAAAAGGATGAAATCATGGATAGTCATAACAATCAAATTGGACCTTCTCCTAATATTTCTACTATTGGTAAAGAAGATACTTTGATGTTAGAATATCAAAGTAACAAAAGTCATGAGAATATTAGTTTCCTCTCTTTCCGTAGGGAAAACATTATTGAACAAGAGAATGCCATCATTGATAAACAAGAAAATTCAACCTTTTATCATTCCCCTACTTGCGATGAAGTCATTTTAGAAGAAACAACCTTTGAATGTCATGAACATCTAATTTGTAGTTCTCCTAAAAAATCTCCTATTAGGGAAGATATCATGGTGGAAGAAAATAAGAGCATCGATACAAATAATAGTGATGTGACTTCCTTAGATGATGATGAAAATATTAACACTAGACTCCCCTTCATTAGAAATACATCAAAGAAAAATCGCTGAGGTATTGAATGTACAAGTGTTTGTTAGATCCCCCTTGACTATTGGACCTCCTAAATACCCTGTGGAACATCCTAAGAATCCTCTAATTCTTTACCCACCCTCACAATTACCATAAACTCAAAACAAACCTAAACTTATCCTTTACCCACCCTCAAACCAACCACAAACTCAAAACAAACCTGTTTTCACCCTTAAACCACCTAAGAATAGTGTTTCACAACAACAGAGATATAATACCATTGTTGATACATATAATGCTAGAAACAATCGACAACCAAGACAAACACCTTCAACATCCCTCCCATTGCCTAACCCTATCTCGCCAAGTTCCCCTTGTTTTCCTTCCCATAATGAAAAGGAGTACAATCTTATTGAAAAACTAAAGAATACTCCTACTAAGATATCATTATGGGACCTTATTCAAGGGTATGTGCAGGATCATCATGGAAAAAATAGGGCCTTAAGTGGCAAAAAATTTAGAAAAATAAAAGTTAGGCAACTTGACGTAAAAATTTGAATAAGTTATCTATATTATTTCAAAAATATGTAAAAATAGAATATGTACCAAATTGAATTTAGTTTCTAAACTACTAGGTTTATTTTTTTTAAAATCTATTTCATGAAAATTTGAAATTTCAATGCAGTAGTACTTAAATTTCAAGGAAAAAATAAGTAGGTGTCTATCTAACCACCCTAACCAATTGAAATAAAATTATAGTATTTATTTTATAAGATTTTAGATATAATTAGAAGACTCGTGTCCCGATGTGATGCATATTTTTTATAAAAAATTCCAAGTAAATAATTAATTATGAATTTTTTATTACAACTTTTAAAAAATATAAAAAACTCATATGTCTGACCACCTTAACTTGGTCAAAACTTCATGAAATTAAATTTATTTTTTTAATCCTATAGTATGTGAAGAATAGAATTTGATGCATGTTTCGAATTCAATCGAATTCAAAAAATGTGATACCATTTGAAAGCTATAGATGTTTTTCAATCAACCTATCAATCAGAACTTTAGTCATAATTCAAATAGAAAATGAATAATAATTATTTATTAAATTCAAAGTAAAGCATAATTTATATTGGTTGAAAGTTGAGAATCTCCTTTAAAAACCTTTTTTGTTTCATAGATTTTGGGTGAAAAAAAATTGTCAACCACATACCCTACACATACCCATCATATCGCCACTTTTTGGCCCATCATGATCTTGCACATACCCTCAAGCCTCCTGTCATTATCATAACATGATTCAAAGCACCTTACAATAAGTCCCTCCCCCACTAATTTGCAATCAAATGAAGTAGAAGCCCAAATTCAAGCTATAACTTTAGTCAACATAGATATTAATTTCCATCAAGATGAGTTACCCTCACTAGAAATGCAAAAATAAAATGACACTTTCATAATAATAGCTATGTATAATAAATAGGTTGGGAATAAAAATAACCCTTGTTGACAATGGCTCCACCCTTAATGTGTTTAGTGTGACCCTTTTGGATAGACTTGGTGTGGGTAAATCAAGATTCAACCCACCTCTTTCTCTATTTGAGGATTTGACAATGTAGGAAAGCAACCGCTTGGTGTGGTCACTTTGCCTACTATAGTTGGAAAGGCTACATTACAACCCCTATCCATGTTATTCCCCATGAAATTTCATATAACCTTCTTTTAGGTAGACCACGGATTCATGAAATACAAGCATTGCCTTCTACTCTTCATCGTAAAATGAAGTATGTATACAATTTAAGCAAAGTGTATACAACCGATGCCAACCATGAACCAAACAGTTGTTCAAACATTGAGAAAAACAAGGAAAATCCTTTGAAATATTGACACCAACTACACAAGTGAAACCTGTGCAACAAAAATACAAAGAAAAGTATATTGAGGAAGTCACAAAGTTATTCAAAGATGATTGGGGATCCTTGGATTTCACACCTAGCTTTTATGTGCAATCGAAAACCATACTAAAGAAACATGAAAAATCAAAAGTGGTAATGTCAACACAAAATTTGGAAGACCCTTCGAAAGCATCCACCTCAACCACTTTAGAAGAAAAAGAAAATTATACAACAAATTTTGATGAACTTGACTACAAACAACCATCGAATCCAAAAGAAATGAAAAAGCTTTATGGAAAAGGTTATGAACTTATGAAAAAACTTGGATATAGTGGAAAAGGATGTGGTGCTAGAGAAAAAGGTATATGAGTCCCTATAGATCCTAACATGCAAGGAATGACTAATGGTCTTGGTTAAACAAGCCTTCACTTAATGTCAACACTATTACAAAAGAATCTTCTAAGCCAACTTTAACATTAGTGCATCCTGAACTAATAAACACTGGTGGTCTTAATTATTATCCTTTGAAAGAAATGAAAGAAACAAAGAAATTTTCACTTAATATCAATTTCATCACACAAAACACTAACGATTGGATTTCATTAGATGTACGCCCTCATTTAAAGAAGAGAACAAAATCTCACAATCTAAAGAGCCTTATGTAAGTATGACATATTGTATTAAGAAAGAGATATATTTGTCACAAAATAAATGAACATCTTCTACTTTTGATCAAGAGAGTTTCTTGTTGAGACTCCTCCAAGATCATTTAATAGCCCTCCCTCCAAGAATATGAAAGAAATTTTACTACAAGACTTCATTTCATGCATAGCATAGAGTTCATGATCATTCTAGTAATGAATGTATGGCTTTAAGTGATAAAATGCAGCATCTTAAGGAGTGTGGTTCTCTTCCTTATGTTGAGGCACCTAATTCCTCTAATTCATACTGATTTTTAAGTTTCTCATCAATCATCTCAACTCATCCTTATCCTACTGTAAGTGGGGGAAAGGGGTTAGGTTATCCTTTTCCTCATATGGTTCTTTTTGTTGTCTCTTTTGGCTAGCTGAATGCCTTCCATGTATATATAGCAGCAAGCTTGGGATGTGGACGAAATGCTTTAAGTTGGCTCATGTGTGACGTACTAATTTTTTGGGGGCAACCCCTTATTCATGATGTAGTTTCATTCAAGAACATATGACTTCGTAGAGGTATTTTTGAATAACTTCTCATTTCTTCTTCTACTTTAAAGAAATTGGTCACAGCAATGGTGTTAGCAACTGCTTTAAAGTGGGGGTATACATCGAAACTCATGTTTCACTATGTGATTTTATTTAGAACTTCAAGATTGTGATGTGTTCTTTTCTTGGTGGTGTCAAATTGGGTTCAATTTCCTCCGAGAGAATTATATTTCTTTGATTTTTCCTCTCTTGGAGACATTATGCATGATGTTTTCTAAGAAGAGACCTTACACATGAACTAAGAAAAATCCCTTTGAACTTACCTTACACTACTTTTGCATTTACAATATATGTTATATGGCTACCTTGCATAGCACACTTTGCTTTCCTATGGAGCCATCCTATTTGTTCATGGGTGTCAAGCATATGAAGCTTTTCTTTCCTCATGAACCCTATTGTTCATGTTGTGAAGCACCTTATCAAATTTATCAAGAGGTATACCTTTGGTATGGTTGTATGTATGGGAGTCAAACTTAGGCATGGCTTTCCCCAGAGCCACTTTCTTGTGTGTGTGAGCACATATCGGCCGCATGCATATGTGTCTCACCTCTCTAGGGGCTCACCTAGTGAATGGACTGAGGTTCCACTAGCCTTGTGAGCATGCATTTGGTTTGCATAGGGGACATGGTGTTCCAATTGTAAGCCACCCTTTGGATACTCACCCAATGGACAACTTGAAGTTTTGTTGCCTCAACGTGTGTGAATTTTTGGATTTAAATAGCTTACATTTGATCCACAATATGCGAGAAATTTTTTTGAAGATTAATCAACCATTTCTTTCTTTTTCTTTCATTATTTCTTTGATATTCCATGTTTGTGTATCTTGATGTTTCCTATCAGACACCTTCTATGTGTCCCTTTGTGCTGATCATGCTTTGATGTAGGATCTTGGATCCTAGGGGATTGACCACCCCCTTGATCTTTGTGATTCTATCCCATCAACATTGGTACACTTGGACCCCTCTTGAATGTGTACTTTAGTGTGAGTTTGAAGCAAGTTCTGCCTCTCACTAAAGTGGGGCTAAATGTAGTGTAGAAAAAAGTATCCCTTTTTAACACTTAATTTGGGTATGAATAATTACTGATAAGATGAACCTAATTATGCCTTATTTAGGTTTTTGTAAAGTGTATCCTAACACTTTCACACTAATCTATGGATTTATTAATTAATTAGGATTATTTATGCCTTAATTGGTCCTATTTTGCATCTACAATCTATATTATTTGTATCTTTCCATGGATAATCTCGACATTTATCAAATAACCAATCATAATTCAATGTTTTGGGTCATGTGCTCCATATTTGATGATCTGGGACTCATATGTCACCTTGGGCATATGAGTCCCACCTAGGTCATGGGATTTGATTTCAAGTTTCACATTAAACAAGACTTGTCTTGGAGTTTTTGTCCTAGCTTTGAGCCATTGGGACTCATATGCCACCTTGGGCATATGAGTCCAACTCTAATCAAGACCTATTTTGAATTCAATTTTTTGTGCAATTTTATCCTCCTAATCTAATGTTAGCTTGTAGTGTTGTAATTTCAATCATTTTGGCATAAATAAGTATAAATGCAAGGTTAATTCACATAGTTTCATTTAAGCAATCCTAGAACCTCATGAGCAATCAAGAGCACCTTATTAAGAGTTCACAAGAGAATTCAAGAACATTCAGGAGCTTTCAAAGGTAGATTTGAAGAAGATTTATTGCAGAAATTCAAGATCACATCATCATATCAAAGGCACAATGCATCAAGCATTTTGTTGGGCTAGTGTTGTGATGTAGCATTCAAGATACAAGTTAAGCATTGTTCCACATCTAATTCAAGATCAATATCTACATTCTTCATGACCATTTCATGTAAGATCACATATTTACATTCCAAGACATCATTCAAGGTATCATTGTTCATGTTTCAGTGTTTTATCATAAGGTTTAATTACCTAAACAAGATTTGACCAACGTAGACTCCTATTTCCTAAAAAACAACAAGTTTTTCTCTCTCTCTCTACATGTGTGATTGATAATCTAGGTATTTTAATACTTGAAGATCCTTTGAAGACAAAGTTACAAGATTGATGAATGTTTTCAAGTTGTCACAAGGTTTTCATCTTCACAAAAAGTCACCTATAGGCTAGAGTTTAGGGTTTCAGACTCAGAGATTTGAAAAGAGAAAACCTACTGGAGATCACTAGAAAATACCAAAATTTCATCCAAACCCTAACACTAGGACTAAATCGCTACCTTAGGTGTATGAGTCCCAGTACTACCTTTTACCATATTTTAGGAGATCTAGATTAGTTACTAAGAGATTCCAGTTTCTACACAAAAATCCTAGTCTGGGACTAAATCACACATAATGGCATATGAGTCCCAATGAGAATTAAAATTCATAATTTCATGGTTACAGATCTTGTGTTAGTCACATATTTCTTCTAGGTACCCCTCTATTCATTCTCATTTTATTGTCTTATTTTTCAGTTTCATTTCCTAGGTCATTTAGATAAGTTTGCATGTTACTTTCATCTCTTTGTTTCCAAGCCTTTGCTTGGTGGTGAACCCCCTTTTAGTCTTTAATTACACCCCTATTGCACCTTATTTTAGATATCCTTTCCTTCATTTCTATCCCTAAATTGATATCTCTAAGGTTTCCTTGAATTAACTAGAGTGAAATAGGTCCTTGTCACTCGTTCCATCTCCTAAAAGGTGGAACCCTATTTCCTTGTGTCCAAGATGATAAAAAGGATGTCCTAAAATATGTGAATTATATAAACATGACAAGGACACATTGGATCCTCTAAGGAGGGAGCATGTGAATTATCAATATCATAGCTTATTGTGTGATTTGTGTTTCATCCCTAGTGATCATTTGAATTTTTTGGTATCACTTTCTTTTAACTTAGAGAAGACACATTTCCAAATGAGGATGATGGTGCAACATATTATGAAGAAGAAAGTGACCACTTTTATGAATTATTCTATGGTTAAGAAAAGGATGCAGTATGTTGCATACTATTCTTGGTTTGAATGACCATTTTTTTCAATGTGGAGTTGCATCTAGTCAGCAACAATATAATCTTCTTGCTCATAATTTAAATAATTTGAAGGCTCTCATGCAATAGACATATAAGAGAATAGGGTCATCAGTTGAGGACATCAAAACCATCACTAATGTGGTAGTCATGTAGTTCCAAAATGGTTATAATTTGAGAAATAGGTTTATCCTACTAGAAGGGAAGCAAGTTGATAAATCAAGAACATTATAGATCCAAGGGTTGATATTGGTAAATAGAAGGTGAATGACAAGGATGAAAAAAAATAGCCTAGACAAAAAGGTTGTTGATAAAATGAAGTATATAGCAACAAGAAGTAAAGAATAAATATATTCCCAAGGTCCAAAACTGGTATGTGCAAACAAGTGGTACTATTTTCCTTAGGTAAAGGTTTGCTAATGTGAATGAATCCAAAAAGGATAAGGAGATGTTTTCAAATAGCATGCACATAGATGTCCAAGCTAGGAACTAGGTAAGAGATGATGTGTTTATTTCTTCTTCAAATAAGATAGGACCTTGTATTCCAAATGAAAATGACATGATCATAGCATTGAGTATGCATTTTTCAACATACACTCCAATTGATGTTGGAAAAATTATGAGCCAGGTGAGGATTTTTTTACCTTTGTTTGATGCTCTTAAGACTGTAAAGCATAGGGCAAGGGCTTTATCTTTTATTTCTACTATTGTATCCCTAAATGAAGAAGAAAACATCTAGAGGAGGAGGTTGCGAAGGTATACCTTGGGGTAAAATTATAAAGTTGTGTCACACTTTTGGCCAACTAACCAACACAAGTGAACCTAAGTATTTCTAACTAAAAATCAATTTTGGTCAAAATATATGATCTAGTAAGGTCCATTCTAGCTAAGTTAGATATTTTCATAACTTTTCTAATTAAATTTTTTGGCTAAATGTATATGTAACACCACTTTGAGGAAAATTTACCAAAAAATATATATATATAAATGATAATTGTGATGTTTCAACAATTCCTACTCATGTAAATAATATTTTTTTAAAAATATAAAAACCCTTTTGTAGACCCATAAATGTAGTTTCCAAAAATACATATTAATAGTTTAATTAGTATTTTTATTTTTACTAAAAGTAGGTTGTCAACAAAAAATATTAGGTCCATTACCATGACAAGAAAAATTACTAAAAATTATTTAAAATTTTGAAAAAAATATGATACACTAGATAAAAGAATCTATATCAAGGTGGTATAATTTTTTTCTATTTTAGATAAATATTTAATAAGAAAGTTGCAATTGAAAAGAAATAGTTATTTTTTAATACATGCACATTTTAATATTTAAAATATATATTTATCCAAACTAAAAAAATGTATCCATGCACTAAGTTTCAAGTTATAAATACACACAAAAAATTAAAGGAAAAGAATTTCTATATAAAGATTGGCATCTCATTTAACTTCATTTTTCAACATTTTATCAATAGTTCAATTATAGTTCAATTTATAAAAAACTCTTTAAAAAATAAAATAGTTTTTCAAAAAATAAAAAACATAAAATATACTAAAAAATATACATTTTATTAGTTTACATCATTTAAAAATTCAAAACATATATGCCACTTTTTAGTGATTCAGGTTTAAAAGTTGGATCAATGTTGGTTGTTTCCTTTATAAAAGTGATAAAAATTTGTACTTTACCCCTTGGTTCTTCAATGGTTAATAGCTAGCTAAGTGTGGACCCTTTTGATACCACTTGATCATCAATGGTTGGTTTCTCCATAATTACCTTATTGACTCGTGTGCATCCAATAATCTCATGCCACTTCAAGTAATGATTGAACTTGTTTTAAAAGTGTCATATTCTTATGGAAAATATTTTTCTATGGATTATAGAGAATTAAATTTCATTGAGATGGTGAGAAATAACAAGTCCAACAAGTTGCCTACTTAGACAAAGTTTTCATGATGGACATTATTGTATTGGACTACCCTCCTAAATGGGGAATGTTGTTATCTAGAAAACAAGTGGAATTTATTGGTGGGAGAAAATATATGGAATTATCTTATGCAATAATTACTTTGAATGGTGAGAATATAAATATTCAAAGGTAACAAAGGTTCCTAGACAACATTGAAGATCCATAAAAGTCACCCAGTGAGGCACACCTATTTTATACAAGTATTGATCACATGATAGGTTATTGTGATGAGGTTGGGATTGAAGTGGATTTTCTCACTCCACCAAGTTTTGATACAGAGATTGGTGATTGTATTTGGACTATGTTCTTTGATGGTTCTTTCTTAAGGGAAGATAATAATGTAGGTATTGTTCTAGTATCTCTAAGTTGTGAAAATTATAAGTTTTTCTTTAGGTTGTCCTTCTAGCATGTACTAATAATATTGTTGAATATGAAGCCTTATTTTTAGTGATGAATATAGCTCATAAACATGGCATTATATTCCTAAAAATTTAATAGAGATTCAAAATTAGTAGTGCAATGGGTAA
Organism: Sequoia sempervirens; assembly: GCA_007258455.2. Classification (NCBI taxonomy): domain Eukaryota; kingdom Viridiplantae; phylum Streptophyta; class Pinopsida; order Cupressales; family Cupressaceae; genus Sequoia; species Sequoia sempervirens. Next base: position 106,638 of record VDFB02122529.1, on the reverse strand, counting down.
AAGGAAAATATGCAGCTAAGGAGAAGAAGTTGAGGTCATATGAGAATATGTTTTGGACAACATCAAACTATTTAAAGTCATTAGCATTGAATGGATTGATAGAAGTGAGAACATATAGGTCAAGATTATCTTGCAGTTATAGTGTTAAACCAACAATTTTGTGGTTGGATTCTATAGGCTTCTCTTACACTCTTAGGATCTTCCACCTAAAAGGAGAGATAGAATAACCTACAAAATTGAAGTGGTTCACTCAAATAGAGGATTGTATGATGAAAATATGATTAAATGCAATGATTTAAATACAAATTAACTAATGAAAATGATTGAATATTGATGCAAAACTTATGAAATATGCAATGTTTGAAAACATAGTGAGATATGCAAAAATCTTAAAAAGATGAACGAAACTGAAAACCAAACTAAACAAAAAGTTGGTGTTCATAATGTGTGCACCTATAAAGTTGAAGATGACTGGAAAACACTCTAGAAATCTAGAAAATCTGACTTTCATGCTTACTAGGACTCATTCGCCACCTTGGGCGAATCAGTCCCAAGACAGGGCTTTTTGTTGAGAAACTGATTTCTACAAACTGGGTGTCGGAATTTGCATTTAAATCAAAAATTCACCTCAGGAGAGACTCATTCACCATCTATGGAAAATCAATCCACTTTCAAAAAATTTCAAATTTAGATCTTAGTTCTACACCTTGACAACTGTATAGTACTTTTTCACAGAAAACCGAGTCAAGATCTCATAAAATTCTTGCAAAATAGCTTAAAATTGGTTGTCTAATGGGGGGATTTCCTTCGTCAAACCCCTAGTTTGGTAATCAAAACTTGAATGGACAAAAATCTGCATAATGCCCTAGTCTTAAGTGTGTTAAAGACTAGGAAAGTCTAAAGTATGATAAAACCCTATTCTATTTGTGCTAGAATAAGATATGAAAATTTGGTTTGAATGATGTAAGAATTCAACCATATAAATCCTACAACACATCAAAAATAGAGACGAAAGACATACAAATGGAATGTAAATGAAATGTAAACCTTAATCTGATGATAGAGAGAGAATGGAAGATGGAATCACTTTGAAAACAAGTCTGTAGTTGTGATTTGATGGCTAGTTGCATCTCCTCAACCTATGTTTCTCCATGATTCACCATAGGCATCCATCATCAACTCTTTGCAATGTTGAATTTTGAATGAAGAGTGAACTTCAAGACCTACAAAAACCCTAGTTTGCTGCCCTAAAACTTTAACTTTTTTCTAATGAAGCTTGTTATGGAAGACTTGAATTTAGAATTTTCTTTGTAAAATGACTAAGAGAGATATGAAAAATGACTTAAAATGAGTATTTATAAGAATCAACACCTAATTTTCCAATTATTTAGACCTAAGAGGTTGACATCCACTGAAAAATTGAGTTGACTTAATTGAATTCCCACTCAAAATTGAAACTTCCCTCAAAAAGGACTCATTTGGACCACTCTTGGTGAATGGGTCCCACCAAAGGGGACTCATTTTCCTAAGGTGGTGAATGGGTCCTACTAGTGGTTTTTGAAGGTTATTTTTTGGGATATGCAAGAATTAAGTGTTGTTTGTTAGGATTTAAGTGATTTCTCAAGTGAAACATGCCTCTACATAAAAAATAATGGGTCTTAGGGGCCTATAAATGTTGTTTTGAATAATGCAAGGGTGCTCAAAAGTAGGTCCAATTAAGTGTGAAATTGTCTCTTTTCTCAAGAGTTTCAAATTTTCTATGTGACAAGTGTTAAGGTATGATTTGGATGTAGATCTCCCTTTATATCAATGGAGCAATAAGTCCTCGTAAGACCCTGCAAACTAGAAAATATATGTAGCTAGCTAAAATTTCATGATATGCCAACAAATCTATAAGTTTTTGAATGGTATGGATGAGTTTGATAACTAATTGATTGATTGGAAACTTATGGTGGAAATAGAAAGTGGAAAATAAATTTTATTTGGGAATGAAGTAGTGTAACTAAAAATGAATACTAGTCCTAAAGGGATGGTTGTCTTAGAAAATATGTTTGATAACAAATATTTCTACAAGAAAAAAAGAAAATCAACTCATGAAGATGATGTTGAGGGAGTTTGAGGGAAAATGAGAATCCCAAGATATTGTACATCAATAAGAAATTTGAGAAATAAATATTGATTTCCAAACTGAGTAAATTTAAAAGATTAATTTCTTGGTCATATGAAGATCTTCAAGAATATAGGGAAGATTTGTTTCATCATACTATTATGCTATAACATTATTCTAAACAATTTAGGGAAAAAAAAAGGCCTAGCAGCCCTAACTTGGCCCCCAAATGTAAAAAGAGTTGATGAGGTGGAAGGAAGCAAGAATCATCAAAGCAATTAAACACTCTAAATGGGTATCTAATCGTGTCCCAATATGAAAAATGAATGGAGAAATAAGGTTGTGTGTTGACTTCAAGAACCTTAACCTTAAATAGGATAACTACCCTTTATTGAGCATGGATCATTTTCTACAGAAAGTAATAGGATTAGAATCAATTTCCATGATGGACTATTTCTCAAGATACAATCAAGTGGTTTTTAAAGAGTTATAATAACATAAGATGGAATTCGCTACTTTATGGGGCACATATGTATAAGTGATGATATCATTTAGCTTGAAGAATACAGGATCAATTTTTCAAAGGGAAATGGATGCACAGATTTTGTAGGCCTCATTGATTGGATCATGGTGGTATGCTTAGATGGCCTAACTAAATTTTCAAAGGAAAGAGATGATCACTATAAACATCTATAATCGATCTTCAAAAGATGTTTATAGTACATGATTTCTTTAAATCCAAAAAAGTGTCAATTTGGGACTGAGGAGGGTAAGCTCTTGGGGCACATTTTTTTAAAGGATGAGGTGATAATAGACCTTGAAAGAGTTAAGGCCATTATCCTTGTCATTAAACTTAAATATATCAAGGAGTTCAATCCTTTTTCAGTAAAATTGACTTTGTTAAGAGGTTTGAGCCTAACTTTGTTGAGAAAACTAAGGATATATCAAAAAATATTAGGAAATGATAATCAATTAAGTGGGATGCAAAACCAACTAAATCTTTCAAGGAGATCAAGAAGGATTTTCAAAGTCTCCTCTCTTGGTGAGTCCTAATTACTTCAAGCCTTTTCAACTTTTCTTCTTTTACATCCTTTTATAATGGTTTTTATGTTTGGTTGTAAAACAAAAAAGATGGATATATGAGTATTTAGTATCTTTCATCAATAATAGCTACATAACTCAATTATACTACAATGTAAAATAATGTGTATGCATTGTTCAAATTAGTGACAAAAATTAGGCCATATCTTGTGGGTGCTAAAATTATAGCATATTTGTCACATCCAATTGTGAAGGACATTTCATGTAGCAAGAGTCTTCAAGAAGAAAATCTCATTGGGTAAATAAGATCTAGAAATATTATATGGAGATTGAAATCACAAAACTTTTCAAAGGCCAAGAATTTTCCAAGTTGATGGATAATTCCAACTTAGAAGCAATAAAGTTTACAGAATTAAATATAGATGGTGCCTCTCTTGTTGAACACACCTGGAGACTAATAGGGTGGTGAATTGGTATTTTTTTTAAATACACTTTAGAAAACTAAAACTTCTTTACTAGATTAGAAACCCTCAAACAGATCAGCAAGAAAGAAAGATATAGCAATTTAGTTCCATAACAAGGTTAGCAACCCTCAGCAAGGAAAGATACTTCAATTCAACCCTTAACTAGATCAATAGAAATGAAAAATGAAACATTGAACATACATCCACAAGATAACACCAGACTTACTTGGAAAACCTAATGATGGAAAAAACATGATGAGAGTTAACACACAATATATGAATCTCACTACATAAAAAATTTACAAGGCTCACTTCTAAAGACTTGAAAACTAAGGCACACAACCTTATGGAAAGATACAAATGAATTGCAAACTAAACTTCATAACTCTAGGGAAAGATACAAGGACCGAATAAGATTCACTATCTTAGAGCATGATACATAAAGATTTTGAATTTATAACATATGTCAATAATGCACTATGCTGACTGAGGCATTAAATCACATATGATCTATCTTCCACACACTTTCATACAACTTCTACATGACAAGTCAATACATTCCACTCTCTCACATTTTGCAACTGATTTGATCTTTTATTTATATGTACTGCAAGACCACAAAACATCAATTGCATCAACTAGAAAAGAATACAAGCAATAATTCCAACAAGTCATCCAGAAGAACATAATGTGGTCCTATCTAGAGAATATAGAGGACCAAAATAACTTATTATATCTTTCAAATTTATCCCTAACAGCTCACATGTTGGTACACATCAACTCAAGTTGGCAACAAGGAAATGTGTAGATAAAACATGTAATGCAATACCAACCAGTCCAAAACACACTTGCAATTGAATTTTACTTAATGTGGTTCTCAAAAATATCTAGGTTAGGATCCAAATCCATCTTAACAATTCATATGTTGGTGCAAACCCCTAAGCACATAGCACAAGCAAGAGAACTAGCCTTGTTGGCCAGATATCCATAAATTTCCTAGAAGACCAACTCAGACACAATGTAGCACTAACGAGATCAACCACTTATGTGTAGATCACAAGGAGATGTTCCTTCAACATCCAACAATACTTTCATATACTTTTTTCATACTATCGTGCTACCAATAGCTACCGCAAACCAAGGAAGAGTAGAACACTTGATCCCAAAAGCATGAAATGCATAACCATAAGATACAACATTAACATATCAACTTGCAGACCACATCAACACATTAAATTTGAAATGGGACATTACACAAACACTGAGAGTACATTCACAAGGTTGGAAGAGTAGAGACATCAATCTAGAGAAATGTGAAGCATTTTTTGGACCAATCTAGACAACCAACAACACTGTTGACCTTTTGTAATTAACTGAAACTTCCTCTCCAATAGAGGTGACCTAAAAATATAGGATTGCAACATCCATAAAGAATAAAAACTAAATCACAAACTGCAAGATCATATCTTCATCAGTCAAGTAATGCAAAGAATTCTCCCAAATAGTCTTCAACATGACTTCTTGGAACATAATCTTTTCATCAACTTGCAGAGGCAAAAATAATATTGCAACAACACTTACTTTCTTAGGAAAAAATGGAAGAGATCATATATCATATTATAGACCATCAACAACATCTCTACACCATTAACTTGATACTTTTAATCCTCATCTTAATGCTTCTAATCCTCATCTTAATATATCATCATGATAACATTTCTACTAACAAAAACCATACTCAGTATACCTTTTCTTGACATCAAACAAGGCATGATATCGAACCATGAACTTCAGTAGCATCAAAGTCAACCAATACTAGAAAAAAATTTCACAAACAATATGCAAAAAACCCACCAAGCATTGACAACCAATGCCAACAAATACACCAAGTGTTGACATCAAAGATGAAAAACTCGCCAAGTCTTAACATCAATGAAAACCAATGCCAACAATCCCCCCTTTGGAATTGATGGAAACACACACCTACTCACTCTCCCCATTTGACATCAACCACAAAGGGTCACACACACATGTACATTAAAGAAAATAGCACATTCTCTGACTTCAAGGATAAAAGGCTAAGAATCTTTAATTGAGATAACTACACATTCTCCCCCTTCGGGAAACTACATAATAATACTTTCTCAACACCTATATATCTTCATCAAGAAAATATACTAGCTCCCCCTATCAACAACAACCAACCAACTACCTAATCCCCCTAAGAGGTAGCACACATCAATTCAAGAGAAAAGGATATAACATGAATTTCTTCCTCTGGATGGATGCACCATCTATGCATCTAGTTAGAACAAGGAGGTAATAACCCCTAGCTTCTATCGAAGATACTCAAAATTATCCTTTGAAAGAACCTTAGTGAAGATATCTACAATCTAATCCTTAGTAGGAACACACTCCAATTTGACTTCTTATTATGTGACCTTCTCCCTTAGAAAGTGATACTAGATAGAACTATGTTTGTTTCTTGAATTCATTACTAGATTCTTGAAAATATTAATTGCACTAATATTATCGCACAATATAGGAAAGGTTTTATCATATACCACCTTTATATCCTTCAAAGTCTACTTCATCCAAAGGACTTGGGTGCAGCAAGATGTTACAACAATATATTTGACTTATATTGTCGATAAGGGCACTTAGTCCTACTTCTTACTAAACCAAGAGACCAATTTTTATCCCAAGAAAATGCACCACCAAATGTTGGTACTTATCCAGTCATCCACACATATTTCCCAATCAACATCAATATAAGCATTCAAAGAAAAATAGCATTCTTCTTATACCATAAACCATAATTTGGAGTTCCCTTCAATTATCTAAATATTCTTTTCATTGCTTTCACATGATATTGCTTAGGATTAGCTTGAAATCTGGAAACTAAACATACTACATTCATAATATCATGTCTAGAAGCATTCAATTACAATAAACCTCCAATCATAGACCTATAAAGAGTCTGATCAACCTCTAGAGACCCATCAATTTTTCTTAAGTGACAACTAGTCACCATAGTAGTACCTACTAGTTTGGAATCCTCCATGCCAAAATTATTTAACATATCTTTAACATAATTAGCCTAAGAAATAAAGATACCATCCTATAGTTGCATAATTTGAAGCCCAAGGAAGAAAGAAAATTCACCAATCATAGAAATCTTAAACTCTTTTTGTATCTCTTCTATAAACCTCTTTCGCATATCATCATCTACACCAAAGATTATGTCATCAACATATACAACCATAATCAAAATCATGTCTTCATGTACCTTAATGTATAGATTACTATCTATGATACCTTTCTTGAATCCGTGTTGAAGTAAATACTTATCCAACTAAGTATACCAAGCTCTAGGAGCTTGCTTGAGTCCATAAAAATATTTCTTGATTCCACACACCATATTCAAATCTTTCAATAATTGGAAACCATCTTGTTGCTCAATATATACCTCTTCCTCAAAGTCACCATTCAAGAAGGATGAATTGACATCCATCTAATAAACTTTGAAGTTCTTATGTGTAGAAAAAGCAAGAAACATTCTTATTACCTCTATTCTAGCTAATAAAGCAAAAGTCTCCTCAAAATCAATACCCTAAACCTAAGAATATCCCTTACATACCAATCTAGCCCAGTTCCTTAAAACTTCACCATCTTCATTCAATTTTCTTCAAAACACCACTTTGTTACTAGATTAAATTCTTATCAGTAGGTCTAGGTACCAATTCTCAAGTTTGATTCTTATTTATTTGATCCAGTTCTTCTTCCATTTCCTTTATCTAACCATCATCTTTGCTAACATCAAAAAAGTTCTTGGGATCTAATTTTGACAATAAACAAAAATGGAATTGATCACTTTATCTTGCGAGTCTTCTCCTAGTCAGCACACCTTCATTCTTGTCTCTAATGATCTGATCTATATAATGATTCTTTTGAACATATTTTGTTGGAGTTTTGGGAGCCTTCACTGATTTTGGTTCCTTCTCTTTTTCTCTTCTTCTTCTTCTTCTTCTTCTTCTTCTTATTCTTCAATCCAGGGAGGTATATCAGATCTAAAAACATATGTTCTTATGAGATCTAACAAAAATCTTCATCCACCTTAACATTTGTGATCTTAATCGTCTTTACCAATCTCTTGTTGTAACATCTATAAGCCTTTATTCTAGTTGATTAGCCAAGAAAGATCCCTCCATCATACCTTGAATCAAAATTTCCAAGGTCTCCTTTGTCTCTCTTGATATAACATTTGTTGCCAAAAATTATGAAATATCTAAAAATGTGAGGTCTCCATACCATAGCTCATAAGGGGTCTTAGTTCTCTCGACCCTCAACTGTACTTTGATAAACAAATGGATAGCAATATGAACTACTTCCTTCCAATACATATCAGGCATATCAACATCTTTCAACATACCCCTAGCCATCTATTTAACATTCCTATTCTTCCTTTCCACTACCCCATTCTGTTAAGGGCTTCTAGGAGCAAACATATGTTGAGCCTAATACCATGATCTTCACAAAAAAATTCTCATTCTCTACTTTTTCTTTGAATATTTTAAACTTTTCAAAATATTTTGATTTATCTCTTAAAAATGTAACCTGGCATTCTATTGTAAAAATCAATAAGTAACATGAAATACCTTTCACCTTGTTGACTCCTTGATCTTTTAGGTCTACATAGGTTAGTGAGAATCAAGTCCAATGGCACTGTATCAGAGAACTCCTTGCTCTTGAAACTTGTCCTTGTTTTATTTCTCATTTTATACTCCTTACATATGGTGTTTGTAGGCTTGGTTACCTTAGGAATATTTCTCACACCATGAAAATATTTGATCTTTACCATGTCAAATTTAATGTGTGCCATCCTATTGTTCCACAACCAACACTCTCCAGACTGAGCCAATAAGCAGATTCTTCCATTAGCCTCCTTTAGATGATAGACATTTCCATTTTTCCTAGTTCTTTAAACAACTAATCTTTTGAATCTTTCCTTTCTAATCTCACAACCATTAGCACGAAATGTAAGATTTTATCCCTTGTTGCACATTTTACTGACACTAAAAATATTGTGCTTTAAACCTTTGAAATAGAGGACATCCTCAGTCCTATTATTTCCATCAATTTTATAGGACCCTTTCCACAAATTTGTGTTGAATCATCACCACTAAATTTAATAGCTCCACCATTAACCTTCTTAAGAATAATAAACCTTCTACTATCACCACTCATGTAGCTAGAGCAACCACTATCAATCAACCAAGAATTTTCTTATTCCTTTGCATGAAAGGAAGTCCATACTATCATTGGTCTTTCAATAACCTTATTATCCTACAAGGTATCAGACCTCTTGCATTCTCCAATATTTCTCTTTTTATTTCCATCTTTCAAGGCCATAAATATGGCTTCATCATTTGAATCATTATCTGCATCTTCTAAGGAATAGTTGCTTTGCTTGGAATAGAGACCTCTTTTAACCTTATCTCTTTTATCACCATCTTCGTATTATTTATAGGCACATTTAGATGAAAAATGGCCAATATTTCCACAATTGAAACACTTAAAAGGTAACTTAGCTTTGTATTTGTTGGTTCCTTTATTCAATCTTCTTAAAAAAATTTCTTCAACATCATCTATATTTTTACTAGTTTTGAATGTGGCTTCCTTCTTTGGAACATCTTTTTCAAACTCTCTCATTTCAAAGGGTATGAGAGCACCAAACATCTCATCTACTAAATACTGATCCAAATCCTTAGATTCTTCAATAGTAGACACCTTATGACTATGATATTTAGGGAGAGATCTCATAACCTTCTTCATAATCTCATCTTCTTTCACTTCTCCCTCAAGAACTATGATCCCACTAACTACTTCATGTACCCAGAGCATATAACTTGAAATTTCTTCATCCTCTATCATCCTTAGGGTCTCAAATCTACTCTTGAAAATTTGCATCTTGGCTTGCTTTAATTTATTATGCCCTTCATAGATGTTTCTAATTTTTCACTAAACATCCTTAGTAGAACTACAATTCATTACCTTCAAAAAATTTGAATCAGCTAAACCACACAAGATAGCATCCATAGCCTTGGCATTGTTCTCATACAACCTGATCTCAGTTGGATCTATAGGAGGATTAGTATGAGGAAAAATATAACTATCCTTGACATATTGTCAAACACCAAACCCTAGATATTTTAGATGTCCTTCCATTCTCAAGTTCCCAAAAGTGTAATTTTTCATCAAATATAGGACCTTTATAAGCTCGATCATGTGCCATGATGAGTGTTTCCTTAAGTGGTTAAGCTTCTTTAGAGGAACCTAGCTTTGATACCACTTTTTGAACACGCCTAGAGACTAAGAGGAGGGTGAATCAATCTTTTCAAAACATAAAACCTTTAGCAAACTTAAACTTCTGTACCAGATTAGAAACCCTCAAATAGTTGAATAGTAAAGAAAGATATAGTATTTTAGTTCCTTAACAAGGTCTATAACCCTCATCAATGAAAAATACATAAATTCAACCCTTAATCAGATTAGAAGTAATAAAAAATGAAACACAAAACACACATCCACAAGATAACACCATATTTAAATGGAAAATTCAATGAGGGAAAAACCACAGTGAGAGTTAACTCACAATATATGAAGATCACTACTTACAAAAGTTACAACAAGGATCACTACCAAAAGACTTGAAAATAAGGTGCACAACCTTAGGGAAAGATATAAATTACTTGCATATTGAAGTGCATAACTCCAGGGTAAGATACAACGACTTGATGAGATTCACTATCTCAAATCAAGATACACGAAGATTTTGAATTTACAATATATGTCAATAATACACTCTGTTGAATGATGTGTTAAATCACATATGATCTGTCTTCCACACACTTTTTCAATACTTCTACATGATCTTCAATGCATTCCACTCTCTCACTTTTTGTATTTGATTTGATCTTTCATTTATATGCACCACAAGACCAAAAAACATCAATTAGCTTAGCCAAAAGAGAATACAAGCAATAATTCCAACAATTCAGCCACAAGATCATAATGTGGTCCTATCTAAAAAATAGAGAGGACCAAAACCAACTTATTACATCTTTCAAAGTGATCCAGGTAACAACTCACATGTTGGCACACATCAACTCAAGTTAGCAATAAGGAAACGTGTAGATAAAAACTTGTAGCACAATATCAGTTGGTCCAAATCACACTTTCAACAAATTTTACTCAATTTGGTTCTCAACAAGATAGGTTAGGACCCAGAACCATCTTAACATAACTTCATGTGTTGGTGCAAGCCCTTAAGAACATGATACAAGTAAGATAACCAACCATGTTGGCCACATATCCACAAATTACCCAAAACACTAACTCAGACACAATGCAACACCAAAGAGATCAACCACTAATGTGAAAATAACAAAGAGATGTTCCTTGAGCATCCAATAACACTTCCAGATACTTCTATCATAATTTCATTCCACCAACAGCTACCACAAACCAAACAGGAGTAGAACATTTCATCCATCAAGCATAGAATGCATAACCATAAGATACAACATTAATATATCAACTTGTGTGTCACATCACCACATGAAATTTGAAATGAGACACTGCACAAACATTGAGATAAAATTCACCAAGCTACGAGATTAGAGACATCAATGTGAAGAAATGCAAAGAATTTTCTAGACCAATCCAAACAACCAATAGTATTTCTAACCTCCTACAATTGACAGAAACTTCCTAGGCAACATAAGTGACTTGAAATGATAAGAGTACAACATCCAAAGAGCATAAACACTAAATACAAAACCACAAAATCATATATTCAACAATGGAGGAATGCAGAGATTTCTCCCAAACAATCTTCAACACGACTTCCTAGAATAGAAACTTTTCATAAACTTGTGGAGGCCAGAACAATCTTACAACACTTTCCTCCTGAGGAAACAACAAAAGAGATCATACATCATATTATAAACCATCAACAAAATATCCCCACCATCATAATTACTTCTAATCCTCATCTTAATTCTTATAATCCTCATCTTAATATATCATCATGATGACATTTTCACTAACAGCAACTGAAACATAGAGAAATGTAAGTGGTTGTTCAATATGGAATGATTAAAAGGTATGTGATCAAAAGGTTCAAAATAACTCACAATTTCCCTAATTTCATTAGAAAAAGAGATCTCCCAAGGATAGGATTGACTTTCAACCTTAAGGTGAGTCAACCCTATTAGGAGGACCTATTGTTTTCTTGTAACAGAAAATGATAAAAATAAATGATTGGTTGTTTTGGGAAATAAAAATAAAATTCCTAATGAACTCAATTATGCAATGTAAAACTTCAAATACATATTTAAAGCATAATATAAAAAGGAAACTATAATCTTCCTATAGAACTGAGAAGGGTAAAATACTTTGAACCTATCACCAAAAGTGGTTGTTGAGTGTCATGTTGGGACAAATTCACCCTAGAGAGTGAATGGGTCTTTGAGAAGGGTTCCAAATTTTTCTTTCACAATCCTCTGATCCAAGATCTACACTCCTAATTCCTCCAAATTCCACTATTAGAAATCCATAAATAAATTCTACAAATGAGTTGTTGTGGCTTGATGACTTTGATGAAAACTGTGGTGACTTTGAAAAATTTCCCCATTGATCCAATTTCATTCCTTCTTCACCTATAAATTTGTACACACAAAGAGAGGGAAAAAAAATTATTTTTGGTGAATAGGGTTTTGGTCAAACCCTGTTTTGGTAATTAAACCTTGATAATGAAATAATGACAAAATGAAAGGTATTTGATGAATGGATAATGCTATGTCACAACTCACCAAACCCTCAATGGCTGCCCTTAGAGGAATGAATTCTAACAAATCACTCTAAGTATTTGATTTTCAATGAAGTGGCTTGATTGTATGCTTGATTTGACACTTGATTTAATGCTTCAATATTTGAAACCTACATCACAATGTTAGCTCCAAAAACATGCACATGAATGAAAATAAATTTAACATGATGATATGATTTTGATTGTTGCTATAGATGTTTGATAAATCTACTCTTCAATGCTCTTGACAATAAATTTTCTATTGTGAAAGATTCCTTAATGCTAGATGTTTTGAATTATAGGTGTTTATCTAATTTCCTAAAAAAATAGATTTCATAAGATAACATTTGAGACTTGAACTTGAATCATTAAAATGTCACCAAAAACATATTTTAAATTGGGTCTTGGAACTTAAGAAAGACCCATTTTTCATTGGGTAAATGGGTCCTAGGACTTGAATCCAAGACACAATTTCCAAGATGTTTAAATTAAGGTTGGAAATTGTTTAATATAAGTTTCCCTTTCAAAAAATGGGAACAATAAGGCTTAAAAATGCATAATTTGGGAAATTGGAAGCTTAATTAAGTCCAATTTAATTAACTAACATAGTGTGAAAATGTAAAGGGGTACATTTTTCTACACTACATTTAGCCCCCACTTTAGTGAGAGTATGAGCCCTATGTGGAAACTCACACTAAAGTAGACAAATATATGTCAAGAAGGCTCCAAGTGCACAAATGTCAATGGGATGTGTTGGAAAATATCAAGGAGGTTTCCAATCCCCAAAGATCAAGATCCCATGGCAAACCAAAACAAGCACAAAGGGACACACACACATGTATGATATAAAGCAACAAGACATGATACACAAACATATAATGTTAAAATTGAATGAAAAAGATAGGAATTAGCAAGTTGTATTATGATACATCTATTAAATACACCCATAAGGATGTAAAATCACTTATGAAACACATGGATCTATAGGAAAGAAAGTTGTGTTGTGCTTGGTGGCCATGAAAAATATGATCATAAGGGCTAGTGCAATTTGATATACACTAGGTGAGCCCCCAAGAAAAATATGAGAAACACACACTACGTCTAGAAGGTGTGATCCCACAAAACAAGTGGTGATGGGAAATTCATGCTAGGCCTACAGGGTCACATACATCAACCATACCAAAATTCATACTCCCTAATAGCTTTGATAAGGTGCCACACTAAATGGTAAAAAAATTTCACAAGGATAGCAAGCTAAGTTATGCTATACACTCATGACATAAATGCATCACAAAGCAAGTTGTGTTACATGCTTAGTGGCCATTAATTGGTTTTGGGTTAGGATAATCAAAGGGGTTTTACTTGATACATGAAAGGTCTGACCTTGGGGAACATCACGCTCGATATCACAAAGAGAGGACTATTCGAGAGATAAAAGATTCATACCTTATGGAATGCAAGCCATAGCATTACCACTAATAGGAATGTCATATGCCAAGAAATTTCATCCTCTTGTAGAACATCAAGCATAATATCACTACAAGGAAGACATGTCATATAGATCAAGAAAGCCACACTTTGAATAAAAATTTCACACTTTCTATGAGATGTATGCTATCACCACTAAGAAGGGAGCATCCAAACAATGAATGGGGGATAGTATGTGTAGACACGTAAAATATATTGATTAACATTGTTCATCTCATCCTGACTTACTAACATCGTTTCTTCCTAAATCATCCCTCGGTCTAACCATTTAATCAAATTTCTCTATCTGATAAAATTCATCAATATTCCTCTCTTAATTAAATAAATCATTTTATCTGATTAAGTCATCCCTTTTGTTAATTAAATCAATCCATCTGATCTAATTATCTCTATTTAATTAAACAATCAATTTATTTGATTAAATCTCTAAATTCTATCCATTAAATTAAATAAATTAAAACCTTATTTGATTTAAGCTACATCATCTCTTTTAATTAAATAAATCAAAATCCTTATTTAATTAATCTCTTGTCATATTCATCTCTTATTTGATTTAAAATAAATCTATAAATTTGAGTCAAATAGGTCACATCATCTAACCTCTCTCATTAAATTAATTAACCCTTGATTAATTTAATCTCATCTCATGTCCTATCCTCTAGATAATGCAAGTTGCACATGAAAATAGATTTAATTCATTTATTAAATCTCTATTTTCCTCACAGGGCATCTTTTGGAATATTCTCTCAATTTGAATTCAAAAATTTCAAGTCAACATGTACATCCAACAAGGAAATAAATTCATCTTACATGTCCTTTTCCTTGAGCCAAGTGGCATTTATTGCATTTTCCCTTCCCTCTTGCATGTCATTTCAACAAAATTTGAATTTCAAAATTATGCATTTATTGCCACAAACCCCAAACGTTGCACATCCTTCATCCATTCATAGCTTGACAAGTGGCATCATATCATTGGATGAATGTTAGTCCCACATTGCTCAAATTTGGACATTCATCCATCTTGACATTCTATAAATAAAGAGCTCATATCCTCATTTCATCATCCACAATCTAGGTAAAGTTACCATGCTCAAATATCTCTTGAAATCCATCCATTATCATTGAGTCATAGCTAGGTTTTTGCAGATTTTGGGCTTGGAGTTCTTATTCTTCATCAACAAAGTGGATCAATCACCTTCAACATATCAAGCTTGCATCATAGGAATTGGGAAAGGGCCAATTTTCACATCAAATTGGCACCAATTCCCCCATGGGATCATGAGTTTGCACATTTAAATTAGGATTCAAGCTATTTAATTGTTTTTATTTTGTTCTTCATTGTTTTCTTTCCTATTCTAAGTTTGTAAATGGATTTCATGGGGAATCCTTGTTTTGCTTGCAATTCCTTGTTTAACTCATTTACTATGTTGTTTTGTAGGTACTAGGAAGAGGGTTTGCACATTTGGCGCTAGAAGGAGGGCTAGATATCATTCTTTCTCATCTTTTCCCAAAATTTTTACATTTTTCCTCACACAGAAAATTCCAATGTTGGGAGCTCAGTGTCACTGTTTTGGTGCCGATGTCTCTTCAACGTCATTGTATAGCACCGCTCGAAATGAAAACTATGATGTAGAACTAATCCCGCCAAAATATTTAAATTTCTAACTCTGCCGCTGGACTCATTGACTTGCAGGAATAATCAATTTTTTCTAAAACTGCAACGCTAGAAGGAAACTGCGACATGGGTCAAAAAATGCGATGCAATTAAGCTCTCTGTCCTGACATAGAGCGGCGCTGACTGGTAAGCGGCACTGTGAGGGCACCGCTGGGAAATCAAACTATGACGCAGCTGTGAGTTGCAATGCTGAGAGATAGTAAAAAGGGAAAATTTAATTTTAGCACATTCTTTTGATTTATGATTAATTTTTCTTCTGTTTTCTGCTTTTTAATTTTTGTTTTTTCCAGAATCTAACTGGTTTTCATTCCTTGTAGGTTGGAAATCAAAATTGAAGGAAGGAGAAGCATGAGAAGGATGTTCATCAAATCAAAGTGTTTTTAAACACTATAATGTTTTCTTAAACACTGTTACACAAAATTGCTATCTTTTTCTTCCTTAAGACACTAGTTTTCATTTGGGTCTAAAAAGAATCTTTTTTATTTCTTGCAAAGGCTAAAACAAACTTTAGGATCACAACTTACTAGATTTTGTTTCTTGGATTAACAATTGAACAAAATGTCTTTCACTTGTGTTTTGGTACTTCAAAAGAACTCATATTTTGCTTTGTGGATTTAAAAAGAGCAAGTGTAACTTTGTTTTTCGTGAGGGCTTACTTAAACTAAAGCCATTGAAAAAGGACGTATGTGCTTCTCTCGCGCTTTATAGCGATCTTGAGAATCAAAAGGCCTTTTTCATGACTTTAGGGTGAGACAAAGCAATCACCTCCACACTTCGATTTGGGTTTTACAATTGAACAAAATCTTGTGTGAGTATGAGTGGGGACTTTGTTGTGTATATTCTCTCTTTGTTGCCAACAAGGATTGATCAAGTTACGAATATTGTTCTTCATTTTCTTTTGTTGATCCTAGAGGGCCTGCCATGGCAAAAAAGTACTCACCCAAGGGAATGACTCAATTGGTAACACTCTAAAGCCAAGAGTACTTCCAGCCAAGATATAAATGTGGGTATTGGAAGAAATGCCAATATCACGCAGTTGATTCTGACAAGATGGATCCGAAAGGGGACTCTTGTCCTATGGGTCAATCTCCACGAACGGAAAGTCCTTATTAAAACCCATGTGCTAGAATTTTCCAAAATCCTTTAATCTATTTTTTGGTGCAAGAACGGTCATTCTGAAGCCGCCCCACACTTTTACGGTATTTTAGTAGAAATGGAAAACATGCCATAGGAGTTTCATGGGTGTTGATGCTTGGCTGGCCCATATAAGTGAGTGTTGTGGAGGGGAGCCAATGGGGTCAAGTATCTAACCATTCACTAAAGGTAAGCATAGCTGGACTTGTCCAAGTGGGAATCCAACAAATATTGTCTTACACATCCATAGGATTGTACTTGTTCTTGGGTTACAAAATGCATTGCTTGATTGAAAACACCTTGAAAACCAACACTTAACATCATCATCCAAACTTCAAACCCTTTTGGAGACAAATACAATTGACTCAACCCACATGTTATTTCTTTCCCTTGGGATTCACATCCTTAGAGGTTTCTGAACATTCGATTATATCTCAATTTGTCTCCTTAAGTAAACAATAGGAAACCCTTGTCTTAAGTTCATTGAATTTCCACATAAAATATCAAGACATTGGACATCTTAGTTTGAAAACTTAATTGAAGAAAGTGTTTTTTGGTAAAATAAAGCCATTAAGCAAAGCTAGCAAAAATGAACTTTCATGTGTGTTGAAGACTCACCATCCCAAAGAAAAAAATTATTGGTTAGAAATCCAAAAATGAATGTCCAAATGAAATCATTTCTTGGTTACAAAGGTCTTTAGGAAGCATTTGCATGCTCTTCAATACCTAGGTCTAGGCAAACAAAGTGTCTTTTTTAGGTTCATCTTAGGATCAAAAGAAAATCAAAATATTTTTCATCCATCCTCCAAAACATCAAAACAATAATCATCTCATCATCACCTTTTGGAAAATATTGAAGTCATCCTTGAAAACTAGGCTTTTTGGGAAAAATTAAATCATCAAAATCATTGAGACTAAATCCTTCAAAACATTATCAAAATCACCTTTGGTTAGGTATGTGTAGATGCATCCTTTTGCATATGCTTAGTCAAAGTTATCAAAATCATCTTGCCTAGCTTAGTATATGTAGATGAATCCTTCTTCATATGCTTAGCAAAGCTATCATCTTGTTTGAATAGGTGTGGGTAGATGAATCCTTCTCCTCGCACATATTCAAATCATCATCCTTTGAGCAAATCCATCCCTTAGATCATCATCCAAAATCTTAGGGTCTTTTTATTCAAAAATCAAAATGAAATAAAAACTAAAATCAAGGACAAAATCCCAAATCCAAAATCCAATCAAAATCAAAATCAACAAAGCCTAGTGTCTCATTCAAGAAGCCAAAACATCTGTATCATCCATCATCATCATATCATCACCTTTGATCCTCAAGGCATCCTAAAAAATTTTACTTTGGACATAAAATAGGGATCAATCCAAAGAATCAAGAGATTCAGCTCCCATATTCTCAAAAATTGATCCTCCTTTTATGGTTCTAACTAGATCTCAATACAAGAAGAGTATGGAAACTAACAAAGAAACACCCGCTTCAAGTGATCTTAGCCAAAAAAATGTTGAAATGAATCCCGCCAAATCAAGTAATCCTTTGACTCTCACATCATCGCAAAATCCGCAAGAAGAAAACCAAGAAGAGGACCTTACTTTTGGAATGTCTCATGAGGAAATGACTGAAATGCTCCAAAATCTGGAGAACCATAAAATCATTAACATCATGATGAGACTTAACTCTTCGTTATACATGCTTGAGCTAGCAAAACAAGGGGCCAAGTTACCTTTGGATTTTGATGTAAGTACTATAGTAGAGACATCTTTTCCACCATTCTCATCCACCATTCCCATCTCATCTACACCCCCATCTCAAAACATCACACAAAACATTCCGCAAATCACAACATCATTTACTCCATCCCAACCTAATGTCAACAAGGGAAACACATTCCTCAATGCTCTTCAAGCACACACCCTTGTTAATAATCAAAATTTGGATGCAAACACCACTTTGGAACAAAATATACCCCAAAACCTATTACACAAAAATGTTCCTCTCACCTTCCCTCATGATCCATCATCATCATTTTTTCATGCAATACCTCAAACACCTCTCCTCACAAATCCACAAGAAGAGGGAGATATGTTTGGACCACGGGGCATATTCGATACCACAACATTTTCACAACTAACACCCCTTACATTTCCACCTCTCCCACCATTTCCATTGTCATCTACACCACTCCTTGGTTTAGGGCTCCCCCCTCTACCAAGTATCAATCAAAACAATACCCCAACCATCAATCAAAGCATTATGCCAAACGCTCAAAATTTGTCGTCGACATCACAACAACAGACGACAAACACATAAGCAATTGCAACATCACCAAACACCCCCATAACATTGCAAAGCATGGTCTCTCAAGGGCTAATTACATCAACAGCACCATCCATCATGCAAAATATCAACACCACCTTCACAAACACCATTCCAAATACACCACTACCTCCACCACCACCAACCTCCACCACATCAATCCAATACGATGCAGCATTGCAAGCTGCTTTCCAAAGAGGATACCAACAAGTTCAGAAACAAAAAGTCAAACAACTAGCTACTCAGCAAGCTGCTCAAGCTGCACAGGTCGCCCAAGCTTCCCAAGTTGCATTACAAGTGCAACAAGCCAAAGCTTTATTACAACAACAACAACAACAAGAGGTTGCCCAAGCCGCTCAAGTTTTGCAAGCATTAAAAGCACACAAGACCACTCAAGCACAAGCTCTATTACAACAACAAGTGGAACAGGCACAAGCCCAAGCACAAGCTCAAGTTTAGGCAAACGCCCAATATCAAGCACAACAAGTGCAAGCACAAGCACAACTTCTTGCACAAGCAGCGCAATTGCAAGCATACCAACAAGCATTAAAGTAACATCAAGAGCATCAAGAAGCAACAGAATTGGCAGCCCAACAACAAGCATTGTGGGAACAATAGAAAGCACAACAACAAGTGTTGTTGGAACAACAACAAGTGCAACATCAAGCACAAATCTTAGCACAGCAACAACAAGATCAACAATAAGCATTGTTCATACAAAACCAATTGGAAGCCTACTTCAGCCGCCAAAACATATAGATACCATCGACCAACACACCGATCAACCCATCCATCCAACCAATGATTGAAACACCCCAAAACACTTTCATCCCACCCCCTGATCCGCAAAATGATGTGATGACACAACTCAGGTTGCTCTCACAACAAGTGCTCGACCTTCAATCAGGACGAACAACAAAAACACCAAGCAACTTGTGTCCCTATCCATTTGATAGGAGCTTAGCAATGAAACCATTCCCCAAGGGATTTGAAATCCCAAAATTTGATAAATATCGAGGGATGGGAAACCCTGAAGATCACATCAGGAAATTCCAGGT